>CAKAOI010000947.1:15208-31470 GCA_916701655.1 Sebastiscus albofasciatus
TATATATAGATACATATATATAGATATATAGATATATATGTGTATATATATAGATATATATAGATATAGATAGATATAGATAGATATAGATAGATATAGATATAGATATAGATATATATATATATATATTTTACATATTACTTTTATTTTTTACATTAGAGTAGTAAGTCCTCTATCAGTGCAAAGGATGAAAAATAAGTTATTTGTATTCCTCACATGATCAATGTCCCCCCTGAAGTTTTGTGAGTATCTAATACTAATGCACCATTTTTTCAACTGGTGCATAACCAGTATCGGTATCAGTGTATTCCTGGTGTGTGATGTACAATACCTCTTCCTGGTCCAACATGTAGATCTGATTTCCGGTGCTCACACGGAGATGGGGGTTCCAGCGGTCTTGGGGTGGACGGTCGTGTGAGGGGCGGTCGTAGATGGGGCGCTCGTGCGAAGGAAGATTGAAGGAGGGACGGTCGAAGGAGGGACGGTCGAAGGAGGGACGGTTGAAGGAAGGACGGTTGAAGGAGGGACGGTCGTAGGCGGGACGGTCGAAGGAGGGACGGTCGTAGGTGGGACGTTCGGGAGTGGGACGGTCGTAGGAGGGAGCGTGGAAGGAGTGGACGTGGGTGCGATGATGGTGATGATGGTAGGAGGGGGGGACGGCACACCTTGCATCTGGACAGGAGAGAAGGAGGAGGACGGGGGAGGAAGGGAGAAGAGGAGAGGAGAGGGAGGAAAGAGAAGGTCAGTTAGGATCATCGGTAGGAGGGCGGTGATGTTGTGACACATGTCTGTCCTCATAACGTCAGTGTCAGGTGTCATTAGAGTGTTTGATAGGTCAGCCTGAAACAGGTCATTAGTTGTAATGAGACTATACAGGACAATGCTAGAAACAGTACCTGATCCTGGGCTGTTTAATAACAATAATGAAATCCATCTTATTCATAGAGCACTTGGATGCACAAACTGTTTTCCAAAGGCAAGAAGGACCTATAGGAGGCCTTAGAAACTACAGCATTAACTAAATAAAGCAGCAAGCATTGATACAACATTGTAGAAAATCACCTGGTTTAAAGGAATAGTTGGACTTTTTGAGAAATATGCTTATTTGCGTTCTCGCCAAGAGTCAGATGAGAAGATCTTCCATTCTCATATCTGAAGTTACATCCAGGGAAACAGCTAGCCTGGCTTTGTCCAAAAGAAACATAGTCCTACAAGTAACCCTCCCTAAAACAGTTGTTATTACATTTTTGTTTGCATTTATCAAACAAAATATACATGAAGCTTTAGAGGTGCTGATCGACACATTTTCAGGTAGAACCAGGCTAGCAGTTTCCCCCTGTTTCTAGTCTTTATGCTAAGCTAAGCTGAGCGTTTCTAGATGTGACAGTGGTATTGATCTTTTTGTCTCACTCTGTGCAAGAAAACAAGTTAACGAAATGCCAAACTATTCTTTTAAATACATTAAGAACACTTCAAACTAGTTCACTTTTCATAATTTCCTTTAATTCACCGGTCCAGAAGAAATGTCCTCGTTTTTCCCCTGCTCTTGTTTTCCTAACCTCAATCCCATTCACACAAACAGTACAAAAATAAAACAAAAGAACAGGCCGTTCTGGATCCTGAGACAAAATGTAAAGTGCTACTAGGCTGAGAAAAGCAAAGAGATATTTGGAAACACTCCAAATTCTTCAATCTTTTGAGCTTCTTTATAAGAAGACGGCTCTTGATAGTGACTCTGCAAACACACCCTTTGAATGAGAATTCAAGTCACTCCCTCTCTGTTGGTTTTATAGTCACAGCTAAAAGTGATAATTGTCTAATTGAAGAAGTCCTAGATCCAGCTCACCGCCAAAATCTAATCATCTGTTCCTTGGCTCGAGGCTGTCCTGTCCACCAAATTTAACAGAAATCTCTTCCTGAGGTATCCTGCTGACAGACAGACAGAGAAACTAAACTATAATCTCCTCGGTGGGGGTACACAATTATCTTTGACGTTATCCCCTAATTCCGAGGATCAATCAAGAAGATGTGGAGAAAAAAATGAAAATGATATCTGAGGGCTCTGTGCCTTGGATAATTTAAGAAATTGATCACAGTATTGGAGACATTAATATGGATTTTCTTTTCCCCGTGTAGCTGTTTCACTTCGTATTAAGTGAAAAATGTGTGACTAAGGACCTTTGGTAAATGAGGCACTTTGTCTTTTCTTTCTTCGCTGCGG
This sequence comes from Sebastiscus albofasciatus, assembly GCA_916701655.1. Lineage (NCBI taxonomy): Eukaryota > Metazoa > Chordata > Actinopteri > Perciformes > Sebastidae > Sebastiscus > Sebastiscus albofasciatus. The sequence continues at coordinate 17,430 of CAKAOI010000947.1, forward strand.
TTTCCTGGCCTTATTGCACCGCTTAAACTTATGTTTTAACTCAAGGAATATGGAGTCAGAGAAGTCTCAATATTAATGAATGCACACAGATGGATTTATATATAAATGAATCTCTCTTCACAAAAATATGTTTCAATGCACATAAAAATAGCGTTATATAGAAATGTAAAAGAATATTCACATATAAAAGAATAAGATTCGCAAATATATTTCTGATGCACACACAAATATATTTGTTTAAAATAAATGTAATGGAAATCCACACATATGTATTTAAATGTATACAAGTTTCATCAAAAACATATTTGGATGTTGTTACATTTATATACAAACTGTTGAACCTGGGTCAGGGTATCTTTTGGTCATTCGATTTTCCTTTCACAAAAGGATATTAAAATACAAAAAATTAGAGGTTATTTGATTTTTTTATTTTAAAATTAAAAAAAATAAATTAAATTTAAATACAAGGTTGTTTTTCTTTATCGGGGTCAAAAAGGGGGATGAACTAAACTTAAAAAAATAGGTTGATTTTCATTTTTTATTTCTAAAAATAAAAAATAAAATCACTAGAAGACAGCCTGTTTTTTCGTATTCTGCGAGCGGAAGTTGCGTAAGAGCGCGTAAGTGCGGTGCTGCTGTGTAACGGAAGGTGATGGACACGGATCAGGACGTAGTTTTTCGAAACAATAAAAGAGTGTGTGTGACGGAGTAGCCGTCACTGACTGTGGGCAGCGCACACACATCACCTCGGGCCACACACACCAACATTTCTCCGCTGCGCCGCAGGCACTGGCACGCACACACACACACACGCACACGCCAAACATTTCTCCGTTCCCTTCCTGATTCACTCCGTAGTTAAAACACATCGCGACACATCCCTCTCCCCTAAACTGTTTGTCAGTAGTGCGGCCAAAGGTGCACACTTGATTGTCCTGCTGTTTCCTGTACGCATATATTCACACAAACATTATTCTCACTCACCAGTTGCTGAAACGCTGCCTGTCCATCCTGTCCATCCTGTCCATCCTGTCATGTCCCCTTCATGGGTTTGACAGGCGAAACAGGGCCGTACCAAATCCCCCCCGTTAAAAAGGGTGCCCTCGCGCGCTTTTTGAGATCATGTGATCAGTATAAATATGTTTATTATTTTGAATTATGATTTGGTTGCAAATTAACTTGTTTTGGTTGGGGGGAATGTTTAGACAGAGGTATATAATTTATATATAAAATATGCTTAGGTTAAAGGGGCTATAAATATCTTCTATGATGAAGAATATGGTTAATTGTTGTTTTCTGAGTAAGTAATAGCCCAGGGGAGGGGCTATTGGTTTAAAAGGGGGTCATCTTGGCCAGCTGAAGTCAGTCTGATCTTGAAGTGTTGACAGAGAAGGTAACACTCAGGAAGGTATCATATAGATTGTATTGTTGGATTGTTTTTGCCTGGAGTTATTGAAGGACTCAATTTTCAGTGGGGTTTTTTTTTATGTTTTGTACATAGTTTATTTTCTATTTTTCACTTTTTGTAAATATTAAGCGCTGATTGCACTTTGGGAGGCCGGCTTAATAAAAGGGATTAATATAACATCTTTCGACTACGCCAGTGTTTTTATGTTGTACGGAGTTTTGAAATAGAACCCCGCGACATATGGTGTCAGAAGTGGGATTACTGTATTTGACAGGTGGTGGAGGAGGTTGCCTGGCAGCACATGCAGGTGGGGTTGACTGATTTGGGCGGGATCAGATCCAGGTCCTCGCCGTCCGGGATCTCGTCTAGGCGGTAACCATCTTTCAGCAGCTGTATGTTCAGATCCTGATTGATTTGCTCCGCAGAGGAGTATCCCGACGATGAGTATCTAGACATGTCAAAATCGTCATCACTGTCTGTGTCTAGGGCCACCAAGGGCTTCTCATCTGGGCTGTGGTCTAAAGAGGAATAGCCTTTATTGGGCACTACCAACCGTGTTCTGGCCATGACGTTGTTCTTCTTGGGCTGCTGGTTGACTGGACTACCTACAGCGTTGCCGTTCTTCAATGAGCCCTTCCTAGCCAGCTCTCTCTGTTTCTCTATTTTCATCTGAAGGGGCGAGGGCTTGTAGTTGATAGTGACAGGTTCCCCCTCTCTGTGGTCCGAGTCCGCCTTTGAGGCCGTGGACGAGGCCGGGTCAGTCATCCAGTAGCCCCCATGACCGGTTCTGGCTGGGTCCTGCTTGAAATGGACCGACATGTAGATTTTCTCTTCTCTCTTGGATGTCCTCAAATATTGTTGCATCTTACATCTTGTTCACGCAGTCCCTCATGGTCTTCAATCAGACTTGCCTCAACTTGAAAATCTATTAAAATAGACTACTCCTGGCCGAACAGTCACCGACCGTCGATGCAGAGAAGTCACCGGCGTCTCGGTCACGGTCTCGGTGACTTCTCAGAGAAGAAGACATGACTGCAGAAAAACGAACTTCGGTAAAGTTGGAAAGATATTGACAGATTCGAACTTCCCGAATCAATAACTCATAAACGAAACATTGTTAAAACACAAACGACGGCTCTTTCTAACCGTAGTAAGGTAGGCAACAAGCTACAACCTCATTTTAATCAGAACGAGCCGTCCTCTGAGCTGAACACATAACATTGGTCTCTATGTGCAGCTGGCTGTGAGACGAGCGGTCAGGGACCATCTACAAAGAGAAGTAATATTCAATGACTTCAGTCTTATGCAGTGTAGTACCACCAGAATTACTTCACACATCAATGGCCTTTTCCTGATTATACTACAACACTTAGTTTGGAAAAATATGTTTTTTCATTATTTTGGTGATTTTGTAATGGGAAAAATATTCAATAACTTCAGTATTACACAGTGTAGTACCATCAAAATGACTTTACACATCAATGGTCTCCTCATGGTTGTACTAAAAATAAACTAATAATGTCTAAATCTACACAGTTTTATTATATTAATAATATTAAATAATATTAAATATTCTATTTTTTAAATACATAGAATTGTGTATTTCTATTGTATTGTATTATTTTTATTATATTGTATTTAAAATAAGAAATATTTGTGTGCGCATCTGAAATATATTTGTGAACCACATTTTTTTGTGGATTTGTTTTTACATTTATGTACAACAATAACTTTTTTTGTGTGCGCTGAAAAATATTTTTTGTGGAGACAGTCATTTATATATAAATCACAAAATACATTTGTAAATCCGTATGTGTGCATTCATTAATATTGAGACTGATCTGACTCCATAAAGGAAACACACCATAGGTACATGATGATACTTTCCCATGTTAATCTGCCCAAGCTTTGCATGCTAACAGTATTTATGTGCACATTCTCTATCTCTGTGACTTGTTCCAAATCTAAAGGGCCTTTCTTGATGCGTCTGTTGTTCTAATACTGACCTTGCATTTTCTCTCCCTCCTCTTAAGACTCCTTATTCGTTCTCTGTTTAAGCTTTAGACATTTTTACTTCTTTTCCAAGAAGCAAAAGGCAACAGCAGCATCTCTCACATGCTTCAGATTACGCCACCGAGCGTTTTATAGTTTTCAACTACGAACACAAAAGCAAACGTCTGGAGGCAGTCCTCTCACTTTATCATGTCTGATGCTGGAATTCAAAGACTCTCCACTCTTTTTTAGAAACAGTCCAGTGGAACAAGGCTGACTCAATCCTACTTGTTTAAGACTTTGCTTTAATATTCAGCATTAAAAAAGATGACAATATTTCCCTAAAAGGCAAATCACCACTCCACTAGCATCAAGATTGCATGCTCTGGTCCAGAGAGGACGTTCATGGACTAATTCGCACTGAAAACAAGTTAAAACAATTAGATTAATGTGATTTTTAAAATGTAAACAAGTTGAGAAAGACGTCTGCAGAGTGTGTGTGTCCGTCAAAGCAATATTCCCCCAGTGGCTCACACCTCTTGCACCAATGAAATGCCAAATTCACACTTACAACATCTGCAGGGTGTACTACGAGGCTGGAACGAACACACATTCACATGTTCATACAATCACACATACTCACAGACAAGCAGAGAGAGAACTGATATTTATTTGACCCTCTATTTGACAAGGTGACTGATCGAGGCTCTGCAGGCTCTCCCCTTGAAAGTAAGCCACAAACAGTCACCTGTGGCCCACAATGCAACACTCCAGCATGTCAGAACCGATTATTTTACATCACTTCTCAGATTCTCCCAGACAGTTGACGGCTACAGCGGTTCTTCGTCCCCAGCCGCAGCAGAAAAAAGCACAACAGGCAATCGTCTAATAGTGGCAAAGTAACAACTCAGTTGATCTTTCAAGTTTCCTGTTTGAATTATGAATCGAGCTGCTGAAATATAGATGAGCTCCTAAACAAGCAGAGAGCTAATTAATATGGGCGATTCAAGGAATGGAAAGGAGTGAAGCATGGAGAGTCTTTTCATACGTGGACCCACACGTGGTCCAGTTTTCATCTCACTGCATAAGGGAGAGGTTTGGTGTCTTGCTTAAAGGGACAGTTCACCCAGAGACTGTGTATAAAGATGGAAGACGCGTCTCCACTTCCTCCCACCGTACAAAAGTGAAGCCAAAATATCCCGGATACGGGAGCTGTCATCTTGAGATTTTGACGTCATTTGGAGCCAGAGTCTGTCAGCAGTGATCGGGTGGTGGAGCCGCGGTATCGAGCCGACCAACTGCAGCTTGTTAGTGAGAGAATATCACAGCTGTCAATCACGTCTTTTCCCCTTTTTTATAGCATCAAATGACTAATTAAAACCAAACTTATAAGAAAAATGAACACTTGAAGATACGTCAGCGTGATGAGAACTACCTAAACTGATAGAAACCATCTTTGGGAAAAATGTATTTGACGTTTACTTTGACTTTTTAGTTCAGCCCCTGTCCCATGCACTAACCTGGGGCTGGCAGGATTTATGACCTACACTCAGGGTCTGAAATTAACTTTTTTTCACCGCCTGCCTCTGTGGCAGACAAGTATTTTTTTTTATCAACCACTCAGAAATTGTATCTGCCACTTTTGAAATTCATGCGCTACATGAAGGAATAACATTTTAGATCTGATGTCATTCAATGTTCGATATATTTTACACAAAAAACATTATATACACGGTCCAGTGTTCGAGTTACACTGTGAGGGAGGGCAGTGAACACAGTACTGTACTTTGTTATTGTCATCTATAGTGGTTATTTGCATAAAAACACACAATTAAAATTATTATGAATATTTAAATATTTGCTTTGATTAAAAAAAAATCTTGGTAAGTTGTTAGGAAGTTAAACGGGTCATAATTCTCTCTCTAATATCTATTTTATATTGATGTGAAAACCTTCAAACAACTGGATGTATTCAAGTTTCTCGCCAATAACTTAATTTTACGAGATAACATTTGAACACATTATGATAACGTTGTGATTTACCTTCACCCAATAGTCCCTTTTCCTGAGCAGACTTTGAACGTCTCATAATAATAACTGAATGGCACCTCCGTTAATGTCAGTAGCTCCGCTATTTAGCCAGTCAGGACTGTGCTGCCCACCGGCTGCTAACAGCTAACGTTTCTAACTCTCATCCTGTTGATTCAAACACAGATTTGTTATTCACAGTGTAGCATTATCAAGGATGAAAACTGCTCACAACCAGGTCTGTGGATCATCTTCAGTAACCAGGTCATGATTTCTGGAAACAGACATTGCTGTTGAGTTTTGGTACCATCTAGTTCCATTATATTAGAGAGAAGTCAGACATCTCTACGGCCGATACGTCCAACCCTTCGGCAACTCACATCAAAACAACCTAGATTGATAAATAGCACTACAGGTAAGAGGATGTGTATTTTTGATTGTGGAGTGAACTGTCCCTTTAAGGGCCCTTCAATCAGACAAATGGATGAAGTCTTTCTGAGGTGGGATGATCACTCCAAACACTCAGCTACCATTTTGTCCAGTCGCAAAAAGTTGCACAGATATATCTTTTGTTGTTGTTGTTGTTGGAAAAAATAATATGATGTAATAAGAATCATTTGGGTGGACAGAAACTCGAGGCTATGAATATGGGCCACAGTGCATTAAAGGGTCACGATAGCCTCCGCTCAGCCTTTGTGTCTACACAATTTTAAAAGACAGCGAAAGGGATATTCAAGTAGGAAAGACCAAAGCATTTAAAACTATATGGAATATTTGGCTGATTGGTTTTATTTTTTATCTATCTAATCTGCCTATTTATTTTCTAATTAATGAATCAATCATTTAGTCTATAAAATATCAGAAAACAGTGAGAAATGTCCATCATAATACCCAAGGGCACAAGGTGACGTCATCAAATGTCTCGTTTTGTTTGACTAACAGTACAGAAGCGCAAAAACATTTAGTTTACTGAGATGTAAAACCAACACAAGCAGCATATTCTCCCATTTGAGAGCCTGGTATCATCCAATGTTTGGCATTTTGCCTGAAAATGAAAATGAAACGATGAATTATCAAAACAGTTGAATGACTGATTAATCAGTTCTTCTCTCACTCAGTTCTTACCACTTATAATAACCCACCATATTTCAAATAAGTGTCAGTTTTACCCTTTCTATGTCAGTACATATAAAAACTTAGGGTCTTTCTTTACAGGAGAAGTCCAAGTGATGTTTATGGAATCAACACTGGCAGATTATTCTATCTTATTTGATTATTAAATTACAACAGAATGAAGCCAAATGACTTATTTCAAGTGCGGTTGTCTATAGTTCTCTATATCTACTGTAGCTGGTGAAAGTAAGCCCGGATACTCACACAACATTCAGGTATTACATATTGTGGAGTGCTGTGTGATATATTGTCAAGATTGTGACGAGAATGGATGCGTCTCATCAAAACTTTTGTCACGACCATGGATAAACAGCTGAAAAAGCATTTTAAAAGGTCCGAGGCTTTACACTCTATTAATATGCTCTGTGTTGTTATGTTGCACAGCAGGTTGTTTGGAAATGTTATCTTCAAAGGCTACATGGCAAAATATTTTTGTTGCAAAAGGAAAAATTGTAAAAGTGTTGTAGCTTGCATCAAACCAAATGTTCTAGTTGTTAGCATCTCCATGTATTGTATCATTAAGAGGGCACCTGCAGTTATAGTGATCTATCACTCACTCCACTCTTTTTCTACGTGTTCTTCGTCGTGGATGGGTGTGTCGACTTCAAGCCAAACTGTAAAAGCAGATGTGATAGATGCTGAGTAAGCGCGCTATGAATCGTTGGTCATTATCACAGAGCTTCGGAGACATAAAGCTCTGTGTGTGACACGCTCTCCCTTTTCTCCAAAAAAAAAAGCACATCAGCCCTTGAATCCAAACTTTGCAACTGTGCAGAGCAAAGTCATGATGCTGAGATATTCACTGGAGGATAGCAGCGTGAGTCATCCACAGCCCAATCTGCACTACTCTACTGTAGGCCTACCTCTCCACCCCCGAGGCTGCCTATTAAGGGCCTGTGAAGCGCAGTGGACAGAATTTCAATGAGCAGGCTCATTCTTCTGTCTGTCCGTTGGAACGTACAGGGTGCACATATACTGTACAGTAACGATTTGGCACAAGCAGAAAATGCTGAGATGCCTCTTTTCTCCGCTCATCTTCCTCCACCTCACTCTATCCTTCATTCACTCTCTACGGTCGGCTCTCTGTATTTTCCTCGCTCTGCCTTTGTTCCTCTCTCTCCTTCACTCTCCGTGGGCTCTTTTCCTTTTTCTGCCATCCTTAGCAGTTTACAAAGAAGAGTCCCATGCACCAATCGGATGACTGGTCAGCCTTAGTCAACGTTGTCGTTACTGGAACCCGACAGGCCTAATGTTGATTTATACACATCGCTGAGCTCCAAAACAGCGCTAAAAATAAAGCTTGCAATATCCCCGGGCCGCCCGGGGCAGATAATGTACTCCTGCAAGCATGGCGAACCAAAGCATCTTACTTTCTAGGCAAGAAAGCACCACACAGTGCACATGTCATTACTGTGACCTCAGCTGCACCACTATCACGTATTATCGCCTTCGAAAGGATCACTGGAAAATATACCAACGGAATACGGATGCTACTTCGCCCAGAATGAATATATGGAAGGCAGTGAGGATAGATGCAGTGCTGCACTTTGACAAGCTGTGAGTCAGAGTGGTGCATATGTGCAGTACAGTAGGCTGCTGTCAGCGCTGAGTCAAGGGGGGATGTCAAGTGTCAGCAGCGGGGTCACAGAGGCCCAGAAGTACGAGGCGTCTCGCTGAACAAGCACATTGGTCATGCCCTCAACTTCTGCTGTACGCTGCGAAGCTAGAAACTCCGGCTCATTACACTTACATTAGTTTTGACCATGGTAGTGCAGCACAAAAAATAATAATAATCTTCATTCAGAAATCCGGCTTTGCTTCGTTAAAAGGTAATCAGTATAATTTTTCTGCTCCATAGCACAAAATGACCTAAATATATCTGTGGGAGGGTTGATAGGCTTGTTGATCAATACCAATTACTCAACGATTACCTCACAGGGTGGCGAGACCTCGGGCTTACAAAACTCGATACCCAGCCCGAGCAATTTAAAACGCTCGCAATCTCACCACCTCCCACCAAATGAAAATGACAGCAACAGTGCTATTACAGCATTTTGCATCATGACACTACCTCTACACCAGACATTTCTGTTGGATCTCTGCTTTAATTAGGTATCTCTATTGTGAAAATGTGACTTTATTTGTGCCAATTACAGGCTACCATCACTCAGGGGTACCGGTGGAGTCGGAGGCGGTGTCAGACTTGAGTAGGAGATAAGTTGTATCTGTGTTGCTGCAGTTACAGCTGACTACTTAATGTCATTTTAATGATCACACTATAAAGGCTAGTTTGTTTTTTTGTAATTATACTGAGTATAATGTGGACTTTGACACGTTCATTTGGAGCTTAAACACCTGTTACTACGATTGTTGCTTAACTATTTGTGATGATAGCTCGCATAAAGCCTTTGCTTGTCTGTTTTATGACACAACACAAAACCACTATAAACTAAATAAATAATGACACGCTAAAACACACTTAGAGATGTGGGACAGCCATAGTACATCTATCTGCTGCGCAGTAGGCCACAGGCAGCAAATGTGGCAGTATCTCTATCTCGTTTTATTTTTAGTTTGGTTTATCTGCATGTTAAGCTGTTGATCTGGCTCTTTTGTCCTTCCTTTCTTCCTTCTGAAATGAAATGTACTTCTGGTGTGTAATACTAAGTGGAGTATAGGCCCTTTTCACAGCAGCCATTTTGACACGTTATTTCAGGGTAAACAACACAGGTGTGTCACAGCCATTCCAGTGAGCCAGCATGCACGGTACCAGGGCTCTGGCCCACCTAAATGGAACAGGGCCATAATTAATGTTATTAATAATTACACCTGTGTTTACCCTGCAATGACGTGTCGAAATGGCTGCTGTGAAAAGGGCCTGTTGTACAGATTGTACACTTCCCAAACAGCAGATCCCGGCTCTCCCGACTGTTAAGAGTGAGATGATCCAAAGCAGAAACAGCATGGCACGGCCATTCTTCATCTTCCACAGGCCCGAGGACAGATATGTCTTTCCATCTCTTTCAACAAATTGAAATAGGCGGTCTGACTGACGCTGTCACTACTATGCGGTTTTGCATCAAAATGGCTGTGGATTGTAATATTGTGGCTATAACATGTAGTTCTTTCTTAAAACGAGAGCGTGGCTAACTTTTGAATTACGTAGGTATTTGCCTCTCTGACTTGAATTTGCCTTACGATGACTATCGTGTTAATTGTCAACGATGTACATATATGAAGCTGTGTGAGCTAAAATGTCCCTGCATGACGCCCTCGCTTTATGTGTCTGCATGTGTGCATTTGTCAACTCTGAGCTGTGGGGCAGTCGTGAAATCAAAGGTGTTCAAACCATGCAATTTATATCTACCTCTTAACTTGGCTTTTTCTCAATATGTTTACATTAACAATGGATCAAATGTGTAATGTGAGAGGGGTCGCTGATAGAGACAAACCAACAGAGAATCATGCAGCTCTGTCAGCTTTTTAGTAGGTACGCTCTACTAGAGCCGATACCCGGTAGATATAAATAAGCTTCAACTAAAATTGGATACTTCAATGTGTAAAAGTATTTTTTATATAAGGTAATATGAGGACAGGGATTGCTATGGCACTAAAATGTCAATGCACCATTGTGACTGAAGGAAGGTAAGTGACAGAGGAAACAATGATGTGGACAAAAACAAAAACCTGTATTCAATGTGGATCGGACACATTGTGGCTGATATCCAGATCTCTTAATGAGGTCAGTATTGGAGCTAATATCGATCAGGTGCATCAGATCGGTACATCCCTACTTGTAGCTTCATCATTTTGGTTTTACAGCCTGCAAATTCTGCTCACATTAACTTCATTTCCAGCAGGCAGCTGTTTCTATCAACATAATGCTCCAATAAACCAACTGTAAACTACCAGCTCAGCTCCTGATGGCAGACAAAGTTTAACTGAATCAATCAATCAATCAATCAATCAATCAATCAATCAATCATGGAGCAATTAGCTGCTAAAAAAAAGACAAATATTCTTCTCTGGAGTTGGTGGCAACCAAAACAAAGCTAAAAGGCGAGTACATATTGGACAAATTCATCAGCTTGCCAGAAACACAACTCCAAATAAATGTTTGCTAACACATTAGCAGCAGTAGAAGGTGAAAATGTGTTGGGATTGAAGTTTTTCAGCTTGTCGTGTTCTTCTGCCCCCAAGTGACCAAAACAATTAATTAATGCAGTCTTAAAGTATGACCACAGATCACACTGACTACTACTTAAATGTATTGTACACACCTGTGTATGCATCCTATTGCCCTAACTACTGACACCTACCGTCTATCAGCACCTTCTCCTCCTCTTCAGTACTATATATACCTTCACTCAGAGCTGCACGTACCTCCCCTCCATACTACACTCCTTCACTAGTCTTATATGCTCTCTACAGGCCGACTACAGAGCTGAAACATCAAGTCAAAATTCACTTGCTATCCCTGTGGCCATAATGTCTTTATAGTGTACAAGTGTGCGTTTACACTCACCAGTTAACACTTCAATGCAAAGAAATGTGTGTCTGTCTGTATATGTGTGCGTCCACATGTGGTGTTGTTTGTGTGGCGACAGAGAGCAACACATATGTAAAAAGAAAAGCATACAAACTACTGTATGAATCCAGGCATGATGTTTCCTTTTTAATTTCACCGACCACAATGAGTCCACTTCAACCACGGAGGAGAGATGTTGGATGAGAGGAGGGGAGGATGGGGGTAACGGTGTGTGTGTGTATAAATATATACGTGTACATGTGTGTATGTGTGCGTGGCAGAGAAAGAGAGAGTGGTAGAGGTGGAGAGAGAGTATTCTCACCTATCAGATCATTCACCCAGCCCTCACGCGGCACGTCCCGGGTTCCCCATTGCTCACCCAAAGCGTCCACACGGCGTCACTGTTGCTGCGCTGCTAGCGCCTTGAATCCGCCCCCAACTCCACCACACAGGAAACAAGGTTACTGCCCAAGAGATGTCACTTCCGAAACACCCACTCCCGCTCGCTTGCTCGCGCTCGCTCCCTCACGCCCCCAGCCTATTGCCATGACAACCGAGAAAAGAATAGAATATAAGTGAGTGTTAAAGAGACAGAGGGATCAGAGAGACAGGGAAAAAGAGGGATGCAACGAGAGAGGCAGGGAGGGGAGGACGGAGAGGGAAAAACGGGGAAGAGTGCAGCAGAGAAGAGGAAGAGAATGGGCAGAGAGAGGTGAATGAGTGGGCGGGGAAAGGATGGATGACAGAGGAGAGGGTGAGAGATTGAGATTGAGAGAGAGAAAGAGAGAGAGAGAGGAGGCATGTGGTGGGATGTGATCGGAGGGGGGGAAAGGGAAGAGGAGGAGAGAGGTGTCGATGCTGTGGACGCCGTGAAGAAGAAGAAGAGAGAAATGAAGTGATGAGAGAGGGAAAGAGGGAAGGAAGGGAGGAAGGAAGGAGGACACTTTTTTGGGAATAGGGAGCCCACATCTTGTTCCCATAGCAACACAGCCATCCATGAAATACTGACTTGTACCTCCCTCTCACTCTCTTACTCTCTCTGTTTCTGTCTCTCCATCCCTCCCCCTCTCCTTTTCTCTTTCCATCTCTAACTATATATACACACACACCGTGAGCGTAAGTTGGCACTGAGTATGCATGCAGTAATCCAAGCTCTGCAACATATATACCATCAATGTATCGCTCTGCAGGATGTAATCTGGGTTTTTACTCTCACAGTATCTCGGATAGGATTGGATTTTATCAAGTTCGTCTTCATACGATGCTCTTATGTACGTTAAAAGAGTACTTGGTCGCTGTAATGAGTCTTCTTCTCCATACTGGCAGTGAAGTGATCCGTTCCTAAAGCGACTACACTGTAAAGGCCGGAGTATGCTGGAATGAACCCGTCATTCAAACCTGTCTAAAGGCAAAAGCCTGCTGTTACAGAGAGGGGCGAGACACGATGAATCGTACACACATTAGGAGAGTCCTCGAAGGAGTTCCTAGTGTTCACACAAAAAGTTACAGAAGTGTGAAGAATGAAAAAAGAGCTTCAGTGAAGTTCAATTCCAGCATAGTTTCTCAGCATAGTGGGCGTGATTGTAAGGTTGTCAGGTTGGAAAAGTTATGAATATTGTCCGTCGCAGTCCTACCAATTCTCACGTAAGTTGACAAAAGGTGTGTTGAGACGAGGTTTTGTGGCTACAGAGAGTGCTGTGTGACGGCCGATAAATCGCCTCAAGTGATGTCACTTGAGTCAGTGTCGGTCGGGGCTGAAGGCTACGAGTTTGAAAATAAAAACAAATGGAGTTAAGCGTGATTTGCGCTTGCCGCATTCGCGAAGATCACGAGTGTCTGCACAGCCAAAATGATGTCACGCCATCAGATCGGTCCATCGCCGGGGTTCCGCGCGACACGTTTTCACCTGTCGGTGCACATTAAAAATCTTTTAATGCGGATGGGCGGAGAAAATGGAGAACTTTAAGAAGCTTTGGGAATATCATTTATCCGCTAGGAGAAACCCGCACAGAGTTCAAAACATCCAAACATTTCCCCGTCACGATTCCACATCAGGGTGCATGATGAAAGCTTTAGAAAGACGTGAGCTTATCAGACCTCTGTACTGTAGCTCGCCTCTCATCTCTGCTTGAGGCTAGCGACTGAAGTGCACATTAGCCGCTACTAGCAAAAGAAACCCAAATTTCCAACCAAACTGTCTGCAGTTGCGTTGCATTGTGGGTAATGTAGGCACCAGGTTTTAATAAAAAAAGGTGATATTTAAACTGTCAACATGGGTCCCATAATGTTATAGGAGTGCAACGCTAAACACAAAGAGAGAATCTGACAACTAAAAAGGATCTGATGATACGATACGAATCATGATACAGAGGTAAGGATTCAATATATTGCGATATGTGGATGTACTGTAAGCAAGGCGATATATTGCCATTTTTTTAATTCTATTTTATGAAAACTGTCATAGTATAAAGAACACATCAGAAATACACCGTTTTAAAAATAAGGAAAAACAACAAATGTATAATGCATGCAAAAACCTACATGTTTTGTGCCCCAAACTGCATGTGATGATCATGAAGTGGGCATGTCTGCAAAGGGGAGACTCGTGGGTATCCATAGAACCCATTTACATTCACATATCTTGAGGTCAGAGGTCAAGGCGACCCCTTTGAAAATCACCATGCCAGTTTTTCAGTGTAACTTAGGAGCGTTATTTAGCCTCCTTCACGACAAGCTAGTATGACATGGTCAGTACCGATGAGGTTTTCTAGTTTCACAAGATGCCAGTGACTTCAGTCTCTAGCTTTAAAAGCCCGCTACAACCTCTGAAAGATTGAATAGTGGTCAGGCTCGACGGCGGGCCATCCGATTTTAAAGAGGTTAATAAAAAATCCAGTGTTTTGGAGAATCGA
>CAKAOI010000947.1:36197-65009 GCA_916701655.1 Sebastiscus albofasciatus
GCAAAAATGTAAATGTACCGCTCCAGAGCCAGTTGGAGCAGAGCCAGTGTGTAGTGTGTGTGTGTGTGTACGTGGGAAGTGAGTGGTGAAGCAAGAGAGAGAGAGAGAGCGGCGGCGACGGAAGCGAGTAATGTTATCGACTGTTGTTGTTATCGAAAAAAATAATTTCTTAAAAGGGACTTGTTAACGGTGACACCTGTGGCCGTTAAGTCAGCGAAAGTCAGCTCGCGCTTGTGCTCGCGAACGAGCATCGATCAAAACAGTGAGGCAACACACGTCAGCTAAAACCTCAATATCACTCTATATTTCACCTGCTTGGCAGTAATGTTAGCTGACCAGACCAAGGTCTCTCCATGAATCAATGCTGATCCTAGTGTTGGCTTTTCCTGCTTCAGCCTCCCGGCCGCGGCCGGAGGGAACGGGAGACACCGGAGTTTTGGTCGGAGACGATAACGTTTCTCGCTCCAGAGTTCCATCACTTCACAAGACACGGGAAACCTCTGTTGGTCTGGAGGAGCTGCAGCATTTAGTTCTGCACAAACGTCCACTGTACATTCACTAGATATTCTCAGAGCTAAACTAACTCTTCTGCAGTGTGGAGTGTGCGCATATGCATGTGAGAGTGGATCGAAATAGCGAGAACGAGCGTGGTGTGTGAGTGAAGGCAGGCAGGCAGAGGAGCAGAGACTCCGGCCCTGGAGACCAAAGCTACGGTCTCCCCCACGTCCTCCGACAGCAGCCAACACTGTTTTGCAAGACGGGCTTCACTAAATATAACTTTGGTACTTCCGTGTAGTTTGTTTTGGCGTCTGAGTCTGAACAGCGTAGCCACACGCGAGCGCGCAATGGACACCGACCCGGATTGATTTATACGTAGAAGAAGTTACAAACAGTCCCTTTAAGGCTCCTGGTTGTCAACAATAAGTTTATCCACTATTTCCAAAGAAGACATGCTGCGATCAGACAGCAGTTTGACCTGCAATTGGGTTGGATTATGTTCTCACTGCAATCGAACCGCACTGCCCAAACGGTGTCTTGTGAAAGCGCTCTTAAGTACATTTCTAGAGTAAATGTACATAATTACATTCCACCACCGGTGGGCTTTTGTATGTCTTCACCAGTGTTTGCAAAACTGTGTCCTGAAACAAAGACGCCTTCGCAAACCTCATTACGACGTTAACTGTGGTGGCTATTTTCCGACCTTGAAATGCCATTATTATGCTAATGTAACTGTTAAATATTATTTAGAATCCAGAGTCGCCGACCCTCTAACAAACTCTTTGTGTGCATCAGTCATCTGCAACAAATAACAATTTGACTGATAGAGGTCCCTCAAGCAAGGCAAAATAACTTTCCTTGTTGCTGACATCTGCAGGTGCCATAAAGCACAGAGCGGAGATTGAGAAAGCAGAACTACTGATGTCAGGGAGAGGTTTATAGATGCCCCCGTCTTCTAGTTAAACCGCCGCTGGTTCTGTTTGGCTTCTCACCTAATATCATTGAGCCATTACTTACACTGGCTTCGCCTCGGACAACATGGTACAGTAAGCCAATATGTTATCTCCTCCCATGGTAATTGAATTTATGGTGCCAGATATTCTAAACCCCCTATCACTAAACTGTCAGAGTGCTTTGGTGCACTGAGCTCCTATCACAACTGCTGATAACGTATGCATACTAATCCCGCTGTTTTACTGAGTGCAGCACAGATATAGCACCATAGAATAGCCAAACGTTGCCTTGCCATGTGTGCCTGCACATTGTTCTATTCACCATACTGTGACAATGTCTATGTTTACATGCACAAAATATTCTGTTTTTTGGCTCCGATTCAGAAAATGACCATATTCCTACTAAGCTGTTTACATGGCTGATGAAAATGAAAATTCCACTAATATTCCTGTTTACATGCAGTTGTGCATACTCTGATTAACGTAACCGGTGGAGCCTCCTTCTTTCATTCCTTCAACCACCTTCTTGAAAAGGTCGGCGTTGCGATACACAAATCCAAAAACCTGTTAATATCCAAGTCTTTTATAATGTTGAAAAGTCGGTGTGTTTCTCCTTCCGACCAGTGGACGTTTGTGCATAAATAAATGCTGCAGCTCCTCCAGACCAACAGAAGGGTTTCCGTGTCTTGTGAAGTGACGGGGCTCCGCAGAGAGAAACGTTAACGCAGGTCAAACTGCTGTCTGATCGCAGCATGTCTTCTTTGGAAAAAGTGGATAAACTTATTGTTGACAACCAGGAGCCTTAGAGGGACTGTTTGTAACTTCGTACACATATAAATCAATCCGGGTAGGTGTCCATTGCGCGTTCGCGTGTGGCTACACTGTTCAGACTCAGACGCCAAAACAAACTACACGGAAGCACCACAGTTCTATCTAGTGAAGCCCGTCTTGCAAAACAGTGTTGGCCGCTGTCGGAGGACGCGGGGAGACCGTAGCTTTGGTCTCAAGGGCCGGAGTCTCTGCTCCTCTGCCTGCCTGCCTGCCTTCACTCACACACCGCGCTCTTTCTCGCTATTTCGCTCCACTCTCACGTGCATGCTGCGCACACTCCACACTGCAGAAGAGTTAGTTTAGCTCTGAGAATATCTAGTGAATATACAGTGGACTTTTGTGCAGAAATAACTGCTGCAGCTCCTCCAGACCAACAGAGGTTTCTCGTGTCTTGTGAAGTGACGGGGCTCCGCAGAGAGAAACATTATCGTCTCCGACCAAAACTCCGGTGTCTCCCCCGTTCCCTCCGGCCGCGGTCGGGAGGCTGAGGCAGGAAAAGCCAACACTAGGATCAGTATTGATTCATGGAGAGACCTTGGTCTGGTCAGCTGACATTACTGCCAAGCAGCTGAAATATAGAGTGATATTGTGGTTTTAGCTGACGTGTGTCACCTCACTGTTTTGAGCGATGCTCGTTCATGTCTATGTAGAGCGAGGACAAGCACGAACAACAGGACACTGACTTTCGTTGACTTAACGGCCACAGGTGTCGCTGTTAACAAGCAATTTCTGATTCTTACAAACAGTCCCTTTAACCTTGACAAAGGCAGCGCACACCAGATCCACTCCTTCCATTCTTATCTTTCACAATATAAAACCCTAGAAATATAATATTCACAGGCTAGTATTTCACATTTTCACGTGTATTTATTTGTCCCCACCCCACCCCTCCCGGTGTGTAAAGGCCTTTAGCATAACGGCACTTGCAAGTCATGCTCCCAGTGCCCTGACCCCTGTGTGTTTTTGTTTCTCTTTGGTGTCACCATGCTGATTGAAAGCGGGTCGAGTCAAGCCGTCCCTAAGAGATAAAGAACAATTATAGTCATCTGTCCTCAATCCAGAGATAGACTAGGAACTGTGTCATTGTCTTATTACCCAAAGGGTTGTCGCTGAAACTTCTCACTCATAACATCTTAACTCATGTTGCCCCAGCAGTGTCTGACAAACAGCTGGCAGACAGACAGAGAAACTGAGGGGTCACATTCAAGACCAAAGTACATTATTATAAGTAACTGTAGTAGAAGTTAGAAGAAGAAGTGGAAGAAGATAAAGTGCCATAATAACACCAGTACCACCATTACTTATCAGTTAGCTGTGTATCTTGAGTCAAGTCCCTCCTACTACTCATCCAACTGGGTGTTTTCTGGGGTCTCAATCAGTCTGCAGATATATTGATAAGTAATGACAGCCGTGATGAAGACCACAAGCTGAAGCTGTCGGTCTCACAATAAAGTTGTTCTTTATACTACAACTATTGTCAGAGTTTTGACCTCTTCTGACTTTTTCCCTTCTCCATGCACCCTGGAAGTAGGTGAAGAAACCCCCAGTCTGCTTCTAATGACCGCCACCACCATGATGAAGGATCCTCCATTACCATGGTTACACAAAAACTGTGTAATACATACATTACGTTTTATTTTATGTATTCATTTAATTGACTCTTAAAGGGACTGTTTGTAACTATTTAAGCGTATAAATGTAGCGGGTCGCCACACATGCGCGCTCGCATATGCACGTTCGCGTGTGTCCGCTGCCTCTCCTCCTCTGCCTGCTCGCCTTCACTCACTGTTTTGAGTGATGCTCGTTATTTAGAGCGAGCAAGCGCGAGCTTGACGCTGACTTTCGTTGATTTCACGGCCACAGGTGTCGCTGTTAACAAGCATTTCTGAAAGTTACAAATAGTCCCTTTAATTATTTTTAACTCGGCTTAGCAGGTTTTTTACGGAAGCAAATTTTGTTGCACAACTGAAAAGATAAAGACGGGTCACTGTGCCTTAAGGAAGTGCCAACCAACAAAACAAGAATTTCATTAGTCTGGGTTCAGGAGTTTTAGTAACCCTAAGTCTAAATACTGTCATAGAGCCTGACAACAGTATAATTTTGTGGGAAAAACACAGAGGACCAACACTGTGCCTCCTTACAAACACATTCTGCCACAAGAAAACATGTGTTATTTATGGTTTATTTACAGGTGCACTCGCCTGTGAGCACAGTTTACAACCTGTATTCTATATAAATTTCAATGACGGCGCACAAACGGTGAGCACACAAAAAGGGTTTGTAGGGCTGCCCTGACTTAGCTCAAAAAGTAACAGCTCATGAGAAATAAAACGAGGACAGTGATAAACGGCTAAATAAACACAAGATCTGACGACCTGAGCGCTGTAAAAAATAATAAGAATAAATAATAATAATAAATAAAGTGCAGACAGAGAGTTGTGGAAGGTACTAGTTGCGGTGATCTGTACACAGTTTTTGCCATTCAATGACATTTCCCTTTTCCTAGAAGCATGTTTAATGACTCCGGTTGCATTACTTTCATAAAACATAAAAGATACACATTATTTTACTTCATTATTACAATTATACTGTCTCAGAGTTTAATTATGCATACCCTTGATCAACCTTGTTTTTACATATTATGTCAATCAATTAAAATGCTTAATTGCGATTAGTTGCTAATTAATCACACATTTTCTATCTGTTCAAAATGTACCTTAAAGGGAGATTTGTCAACGATTTATACTCTTATCAACATGGCAGTGGATAAAAATGCTGCTTTATGCAAAAGTATGTATATATTTATTATTTTAAATCAATTAACAACACAAAACAATGACAGATATTGTCCAGAAACCCTCACAGGTACTGAATTTAGCATTAAACAATATGCTCCAATCATAACATGGCAAACTGCAGCCCAACAGGCAACAACAGCTGTCAGTGTGTCAGTGTGCTGACTTGACTATGACTTGCCCCAAACTGCATGTGATTATCATAAAGTGGGCATGTCTGTAAAGGGGAGACTCGTGGGTACCCACAGAACCCATTTTCATTCACATATCTTGAGGTCAGAGGTCAAGGGACCCCTTTGAAAATGGTCATGCCAGTTTTTCCTCACCAAAATTTAGCTTACATTTGGAGCGTTATTTAGCCTCCTTCGCAACAAGCTAGTATGACATGGTTGGTACCAATGGATTCATTCACATGATGCCAGGATCTTCTCTCCAGCTTTAAAACTGAGCCCACTACAACCTTAAAATCACAAGTTGCGTTAATGCGTTAAAGAAATTAGTGCCGTTAAAACGAGCGTTAAGGCGTTAATATCGCGTTAACTTTGACAACCCTAATTACTACATTTTGATTCCAGCTTGCAGATGTCTGAACTGCAGCTTGTAGGCTCTCCTTCACTGAAAGAGTCTGGCTAGAAGTCAGTCTGAATCTCTGATTGCATAATCAGCTACCGTCTTCGCAAATCAGACTTTAACTCGACACAGGCTGCGAGCAAAAAAATTGAATGAAAGGCAAATCTGGCCGAGAGCAGCTGATTTTTTTGGGCATAAAAATCACACGTTAACATTGTGAATATTGGTGCAAACTATCACCTGATCTGCAGTTTAAAAAGATGTGTATCGTCTTTCAGAAAGCCAGACCGTCATTTGTTTGGCAGCAGTGAGATGAAGACCATAAGACCGACGGGGTTCGTTCCACCTGGCCCATCTCTCAGCTGAATGAGCAGCCAGCATTTCTTCACCGGCAGGATGCTTCAGATAAGAGCTGCACACTGTGTTCAGCATGCTCTTCATAGACAGACACTGTAGATTGCATTAATCCCACTAACATTTTGATCCCATGAGCTGAAACGTCGATGGACTTGATTAAATTTACCTATCATTCTGAATAAAGTGTGCCTGGACTTATCATTATGTGGGGGCTGGCTTGCTGTACTGAGTGCTTGCTGAGCATTGTAAAATGTATTTTTTTTTTTTATCAATTTGACCAGCTTTGCACCGTTAAAATGATAATGATGTCAATTCAGGCAGCTGCCATTCTTCATTGACATTTTACTGTACTAACGGTTCAGAAGCCTTCAAAGCTACGTACAGACAGTGGCCACTTTGTGCCTCAGTGTACTGTGAGGCCTTCCTTGTACAATCTGTTGTATTGGACATAAATATCCTTTCTGTTGGGTTGATTTGATGGTGAACAGCTGATGATTGCTTGTTTAACTGAGCATTGTGAGCAAAGTTTAAACCTTAGTATTATCTTTAACTCCGCTGGAGAGAGTGTTGGGCTCTAAAGGCCCGTTCAATCCAGAAAGCAGCAGACATGAAAGGCATGATGAGACTCAGCGGAGAAAAGAGGAGGGTTCTTCGCTTGTTCAGTTGACGACAGGCGGCAAATACACTAAATAGAAGCGGTCTAAAATGGCCTCAATCATCAAAGTGTAGGCTAGTCACTTTGTGGGACGTAGGGCTGGACGATATGGACAGAAATGTTATCACAATATGTTTTTCTCATATTGATCAATGTGGATAATTATCCCAATATTCATTTAGAAATAATAATAATGCTCAATTTACAGTTTTAAGAGTATTATCCTTAGGACAGAACCCTACAGAAAGCAGAAGGTTAATTATGGTTTATAATATACATTATTTACTATCAGACCCAGCGGGTGTACAGTATATACAGCATACCTCTCGTTGGCCATCTAAAAGCTGCACGCTACTTTAATAGGATGTTAACGTGCATTGCTTTATGGGCAGAGCGTGCGCACCGGAGACTTTGGCTGGCTGAGCGATTTAGCCTTATGCTAACTTGAATGGGGATTAAATAATTGAATTGTGCGGCTCTTCTAGACTTTCCAAAACGGACCAAATAGATCCAATTCTGATAGGGAAACGAGTCATTTCACAGGGGTTGTGACGCTCAAAACAATTTATAGGCTACAGAGTCAGCGACAGAGTAATAAGCGAAGGAGTAAGGGACGGAGTAAGCGACGGAGTAAGAGGCGGAGTAAGCAACGGAGTAATAAGCGACGGAGTAAGCGACGGAGTAAGCAACGGAGTAATAAGCGACGGAGTAAGCGTCGGAGTAAGCGACGGAGTAATAAGCGACGGAGTAAGCGACAGACTAAGAGGCGGAGTAAGCGACGGAGTAGGCGACGGAGTAGGCGACGGAATAAGCAACGGAGTAAGCGACGGAGTAGGCGACGGAGTAAGCGACGGAGTAAGCGACGGAGTAGGCGACGGAGTATAGGCGACGGAGTAATAAGCGACGGAGTAAGCGACAGAGTAAGCGACAGACTAAGAGGCGGAGTAAGCGACGGAGTAGGCGACAGAGTAGGCGACGGAATAAGCGACGGAGTAAGCGACGGAGTAGGCGACGGAGTAGGCGACGGAATAAGCAACGGAGTAATAGGCGACGGAGTATAGGCGACAGAGTAGGCGTTGTGGTTACAGGATACCGGACGGATATGAGTTCGCGTTTCTCAGACTACAAACATAAAAGCGGTAACTTCCTTCTACCTCCAGATAAACTCAAATGAAGCAAATATATCGATTCTAGCATTTAAAAAAAAATGATTTCAATGTTTGAATTGTTGTGAATCAATTCTTTCCCCACCCTTAATATAAACCAGCCACTGTGATCATTTTGTAAGCTATAAATTTAAGGGTTCATCTGAGATCCAAACTCACAATAAAGGTGGATTGGTTTAGTCAACAGACGATATCGCCTCAAATGGTTTGTTGAAGATCTCAGAAATGCTCATGTAAGAACCATCAGGGTGGGTTAATCCATCCAATAGCGTGGAGTCCCTGCTGCTAATCTGAAGAGCCCCTGGAGGTGCATCAAAGCCCAAAAGGAGGGTGCAGCAGAGGTGAAGTGATCCACATCCACAACAACAGGCATCCACGTCTACTAAGACCTGGAGAACTTTAAAAAATACAGTAACCAGGGTGTTTTGACAGCTTCCACTCCACAGCTCTGAGATATTCATGACTACATGGCACGCCATCACTGCACTGTCACTTCCCATAAAAGTTCATCAGTGCACATGCTTGCAAACTCCATTAACTACGGGGCCTTCAGAGCCATCGGTGTGTATGAGACAAAAATATGTTTTCACGCATACATCTTCCAGCGGGGATAACACATCCGCTCATTCTTCACAGCTCACTTTTCAGCAAGTACATGGTGCGTGAACCGCACATGCACAAGGATACACACAAACACACCGGGAGTGCAAAATATTAGGAACGCCTTCCTGATGCTGAGCTTCAACCTCTTTAACCTGTCTCTTCTGCTTCATCCACATCCACACTCTGTCATGGTTGAGCTAGATTTGTTGTAGCAGATGAAATTAATAAGGGGTCACGTGATGCATCTGGTGTGTCTACTGTACAGAAAGAGCAGGTGTTCCTATTTTCTACACACAATGAACATTCACGCACATACACCCAGGGGAGTTGACACATGAGCACACATTCAAGTAAACGATCCAAAAACCTACATGAGATACTCTGACGTTTCCAAACACACATGTATTCGCACTAGGAATGCCCATAATTAACCGTTTAACCGTTAACCGACATTAAGCATTTTAACCGATTAACGCTATCGATTAAAACGGTTAAAAGAAATGTTAATAATGAACTCAAAAGCTGAGCGGCTCAGAGGAGCGGCTCGTCAGTTTAAGGAGAAAAGCTGGTCCACCTTAACAGCCCACCTTAAGAGGCGGAGCCGGAGTTGCAGGATACAGGAAGTTGGCTCCGGTCTCTGGCTCGCTTGAGCGGAGGAGTTGTAGTTTTATAGCATTTATTCACCGACAAATATACTGTACACAAACTGCTACACCTACGTTCACAGCTAGAACGCCACCAACAACCTCACACTCACCACCAACACACACACGGTCTGTTGGACACTCACTAAAGTGAAGTACACTTCAATGTAGTGCACTGTGTGCACTCTGTACTCACTTGAGTAGTGCGTAAATTTCAGCGGGGTAGGGTCGTCTCAAATCGAATACTCTGCGGCGCGCTGACCGGAAATGACGATCGCAACATTTGACCGCGGCTCGCTACCCGCCAAAATATCTTCTGAAAAAAAATGAAAGCAGAGTGGAAATTACGTTTCCAACGTCGTCGCCTATGATGTGTCCTCCTGTTGGCTGAAAATGCACCGGTATGTTTACGTATTGTTTTATTCTGTTATCTCCGTCTGTTTGAATAGTGGTCGTGGCTCCGCCCCTTCCGCTACGTAGCCAAGATGGAGACAGTTGAGTGTGGAAAGTGTCCAGCGTTCCACACTCAACGAGCTGACCGTTTTGAGTACAACATCCGGGTACTTTGAGTGCACTGCATTTTGCCGTACTTCCCAGTGTGAACGCACTTATGCACTCAAAGTAGTAAGTGTAAGTACAGAAGTACGCGGATTGGAACACACTGTACGTGTGCGGCGGCGAGCACGAAGCCTCCGGCAATGCTAGAGCTGCTAACGTAGCACAAATACACACACTGTTTGTTGGCCACTCGCTAAAGTTCCGCCGGGCAGACAAAGTGTCGTTACGCCGGGCAGACACACAGCTGACAACCTGCTAAACTAAACTAAATGTACGGTGGAGACTTTTACTGGGAAAGTGGCTGCATGTCCGCGACACTACACGCAGCATCGTAGCTGCTAAGTTAACGCTCCCGGACAGTGAACTGAGGACTCCCGTCAACCAATATCGGTTGTGCTCCTGCAGCTGGTACGAGGCACAAATCTAGTCGGTTAACGGTTAATAATCGGTTAACGAGGGTCGGTTATTGGTTAAGAACATTTTTCAAAACAAGCTTCCCTAATTCGAGACTCACACACAATTCTATGAATGGGTAAAGAGCAGCAGTTCAGCTGCCAGAACAATGTTGAGCTCACAACAAATGCTGAAGCTGAAGAAATAAGGAGGTCCTCTGCAGCCACCTTTACATAGTACTGTAATTCATGACCTGATATTTTTAATTAGAGGAGCGGTGTGAGGGTATTTGTATGATCTCAGGAAATATTCACTGGGGAAAAAAAAGCTCCACGTTTGTTTGTTTCATTGCCCTTGCAAATCATTTATTTCCAGTTGTTGCTTTCAGCAGTCTTTCTGTGTGCACCCGGAGGATTAAACAGTTCCTTTGCACACATCTTTTTATGTTTGTATAATGTATGTGTGTGTGTGTGTGTGTGTGTGTGTGTGTGTGTGTCTGTGTTTGTCCAGCTGATGCCCGGTTACAGTAGAGAAAAAAAAAAAAGTTTTCTAAAAACTAAGTAGTGCTGGGAAATACGGTTGAAATCAATATCATGACATCAAAAGAATATTCTTCCGATATCAACATATATCACCGTATGGAAAATGTAGACTGTTCAATGTCTGTTCCACTGTTATGAATTGTATAAAACAAAGCTCTTTCTATAAAACAGAACCTTCAATAAGTGATTTTCTTTGTTGGCTTGGTATTATCAATATCAATCAAACATTATTCTGTCAAAAAAAGTTATTTAAAGTTGATATAGGCGACCTAACTTAAAGGGAGAATTTGCCACCTTTTATGTGGATGTACAATCAGTGTTGATGGTAAATTTAGTCAATCGAAGCAATAAATTCCTCAGTGCACGCTATATTGACCGAGAAAGTGGAGTTCCTACCCGCCAGTGCCTACATGTACCAGAATGCATTGCACGCAAGCACCACTTTCCCCATCAACCATATCCTCTTGCACGTCTCTCTCAGCTGCTTTTCTTCGTACATATAGTCTGGCTTGAATAAATACCAGGGGTGGGAAAAAATGTATTCATGTATGTATCGCAATTTTGTTTTATTATTATTTTGAAATCGATTTTTTAAAGCTGCAGTGGGTAGAAATGGAGCAAATATGATTAGAAAAAGTTATTTTTATAAAACGGTCACGCTATCCTGACAGTAGTGCATCAGACAGGTAATCTGAAAAACAATCATGTTCCTCTGTGTCCTCCGGTGCTCCTAATGGCATCTGCAAGATTTCACAGACCGAAGGAAAACAAGCAGTAAGAGCTGATCTGAGGTCCGCTGTCCAGCTGCCGTCTATGAGAGCCGGCTGTCAATCACTCGCGAACTCCGACCAAACGGTCAAACTAGGCAGCGCTGATCAAATATGAATCAATATTCTGTTACTGTAATGCATTTGTCGCCTCAAATGTTTTCAGAAACATCTTGTAGTGTACGGTTTAGCTGTAAAATGAGTAAGTTGAGCCATGTTGAGATCTCTTAAGGAAAATACCAAGCACCGCCCACCAGCCGGAGCACAGCCAATAGGATCGCTCCCTCAATGAAATGACCTTTGATTGGTCAAAGTCTCAGTCTCAGAGCCATGAGGAGGAGCAGAAATCTAGTTTTCTCTCAGAACACTTGAATTACAATATGCTGAAAAGTTATTATGGAATTTTTGTCCAATGATGCAAAAAAATTGTTGCCTACTGAAGCTTTAATGCCAGAATTGATATAATTGCTTCATTTGAGTCTATGCAGAGGTAGAAGGAAGTTACCGCATTTATTGTTGTAGTCTGAATATCGACATCATATCTGTTGCAAAAACATAATTTTTAGGACACAGGATTGGTGTGTGTGTGTGTGTGTGTGTGTGTGTGTGAATGTAAGACATCATCTACCCCTGAAGTTTGTTCATGTGAACACAGACACGTGTCCCTGTGAACTCATTCATTCATCCCCATTACTGTCACTGATGATGTCAGACACTATGAAGTAATGTCACCGCCCGCTCCCTGAGAGCTGACCTCAGGCCTCTCCTCCCGTTGTGTTTCTGCCACTAATACGAACGGACGTATACCTCCGATGGAAGCACATCCACCTTCACACACAAACAAGACATAAGCAGCAGGCTTCCAGTGCGCGGCAGCCATTCCTGCCAGATGCCATTAGTTCACATCTTCACTCCAAATTCATGGCAAGTTAAGTGTGAACGCGTAACACTCTCCCTTCCCTGGAGGGTCCGAGAAGTGCGCTTGTGACGGAAAAGGTTTGCCGTCCCAAATCTGCGAGTCTGCTAGAAAAATTCTTCGTGGGTACCTGAATGACAGATGCTCTCCTGTCCCTCCACAACAATCATCGACCGGGCAAGGCAGCGAAACCCGAGCCCTTCCAGCAGGGCTGCTCAGTCATCACCTGAGGCATACTGCAGCTACTCCAAAGTGCCTGAATGTGCAACTATATGAATGAGAAGCAGGGGGGGATTGCTTAAAAGGAGCAGGCGGGGCAAACTCAGCAAACCTTCCCTGGGTAAATAAAGGTTTCAAAAATTCACTCAGAAATTGTGAGATATAAAACTATCAAACCCCGGCAGAGTCAGAGACTGGCTCACATTGTCTTGTTGTTTCCTGCTTTCTTTCTCATTACAACAGAAACACAGTCCAAGAATGAGCCTATATTATGCTGGAAGATTACTGCGTTCATGCTAAGTGCATGCTCTGCCTTTGGGGGACAGCTTGGCATTCATCATTCGGCTCTTCCTGTTTCCCTACAGTATATTAACTCTTCTCCACTCAGTGAGTTTATTCAGTGGGCGAGGTGATGACATCACTTGAAAGATCAGACACAAACCCCTTCCTCGATTAAACCAGTAGAGTCCTGTTATCGTATCAGATGCTTTCTTTACTGATATATTCTGCGAGCTAAAGTGACAGTGTCCTGCAAACACTGCTGATGAAAATAGACAGGCGAACAAGAGCTGGACACAAACTGACATCTCAGGAATAACGTTGCTGTCCAAGATCACTGCGAATCAAACCTCTGTTTCCCTTTCTGTATGGTGTCACATCCAAAATCTAAAATAAACACACATGACCACAGTGTCAGACCCCTCGGCGTCACTTTTCAGTCGCACTAAACACGTGCTTAATGTTCTGAAGTAAACAAAAACACGTGTTTAGGTTCAGGCAATAAAACCACTATAGTTAGGTTTAGGAAAAAACAACACGGTTGGGCTTACAGCTATTACGTTTATACAGTGAAAATGACACTGAGCGCTACGAACAAGGGGCATGAACGAACAGCTGATTGTAACGTGACAAACGGGACACGAACAGCGGTCTCCTGGATGAAAGACTTGTTTGTTGGACCCATCCACCTCCTCTCCCGCCCGTCCGCCCGGTGTGTGTCTTTTCGCTCTTGAAAGCTACGTCACCACACTCCCAGTGCACTTTCCCTGAGTTGTCAATCGATTCAAATATTTATTCGCGATTAATCACATGATTGTCCATGATTAATCACAATTAATTGCACATTTATCTGATCAAAACATACCTTAAAGGGAGATTTATCAGGCATTAATATACAGTATGTGCTGCTTTATGCAAATATGTATATATTTATTATTGGAAATCAATTAACAACACAAAACAATGACAGATATTGTCCAGAAACCCTCACAGGTACTGCATTTACCATATAGATATGCTCAAATCATAACATGGCAAACTGCAGCCCAACAGGCAACAACAGCTGTCAGTGTGTCAGTGTGCTGACTTGACTATGACTTGCCCCAAACTGCATGTGATGATCATAAAGTGGGCATGTCTGTAAAGGGGAGACTCGTGGGTACCCAGAGAACCCATTTACATTCACACATCTGGAGGTCAGAGGTCAAGGGACCTCTTGACAGTTTTTCCTCACCAAAATTTAGCAAAAGTTTGCAGCGTTATTTAACCTCCTTCGTGACAAACTAGTATGACATGGTCGGTACCGATGGATTCTTTAGGTTTTCTAGTTTATACGATGCCAGTATCTTCACTAGCTTTAAACCTGAGCCCGCTAAGACCTCCAAAAGATCGATTGCGTTCATGCGTTAAAGAAATTAGTGTCGTTAAAACGAATTTGCGTTAACACGTTATTATCGCATTAACTTTGGCAGCCCTAATATTGACGCTGATGGATTTACATTGTAGTTAATGGAAAGTTCGGTGCGTCTCACACCGATGCTAAAGGGAGCCTTGTGCGTTGGTATTTGACGCCCTGGGAATGAGAACAGGCTGTGCAGAATGGCTTTATTTTTAATCTTGTGTGTTAGAGCTCTCTCAGACCTTGAAGTAAAGGGGTAATTAATAAAACCTCACACAAAGCTGTAGCAGTGTTAACCCAGGTGTAAAATGCTGACTGAACAATATGTTAGCACTGCAAGACATCATTCTAAAATCACCACCGTTTGACTCTCTACACCATCTATAACTTATTTATACCACAAATCTAATATTCTCCTTTGAAACTGCAGATATGCAAAGTACAGCATTTGCCACTTACACTATTCTTTGACCCTTTTGAGCACAAACATATGATATATCCCGTGAGAGAAAGCATACAGCAGTTTTCCACTACATTGCATGTGTTACATAAAGCCAGGCTGCAGGACCCGGGGGTCATGACGTGGTGGCAAACCACTTGGATTGTTGCATCTGCAAGGCAACCTTTCACCCATAAATAATGTCAGCGTGTGCCAGAGCTAAAAGCAGTTAGAAAATGTTAGTAATGTGGTTTGCACCAAACTGTGTGTGCAAATACTGCAAGGAAAAATTACCAGAAAAACTCATTAGGTGTAATTTCAGACCTCTTACAAAAGAGGTGCACAAGGTGCTACGTTTCTATCTGTGAGAGGACAACTTCTGGCCTTAAATACAGCAATCTTAACACCTCCGAACATTTCAACAAAGGGAGCAGTGGGTTAACATTCTCCTCTGGAACACAAAAACATATTACATCGCCAAAAATGGCCTCTTTGGACGGAAGCATTTATTTCCTTCTTTTCTTAAATGGCACTAGTAAATATTGAATGCTCTTGAGTGGGGTTCGCACTTTCCAAATTTAAACGTGAGAGCGAAGTGAGAACCCAAAATTAAAAGTGTGGTTTTGGCACCCTGCAAGCCTCCTCTCATCACCATCCATCCCTACCTGTCTGACAGTGTCGTTAATCACAAACAACAGTCTTACACTGTTATTCTATTACATTCAATCCCATCCAGAAATCACGAGAAAACACAAAGACATCCAATATTAAAATTAACATTTCTTCCTTACACGCACAAAACTGGAATTATTTCACAAAAACATCGTCATCCCAACCACCTCTAATTCTAATATTTAATACCTTCAGATAATGGACCACCTCTCCGGTGCAGTAACATGCCTGGATATGGTATGATACAGTAGAAAACTACTCAAATCGTGTGTGGGACTGTGTGAAAAGGAGGCTAAATTTACCTTCAGCTGTTGAGTGAGCCTGCTAACCTTTATGAGGTCCTTTGAGTGGAGGTAAAACACCACTACACACATATTACACACAATGGCATGAATACACACACAGAGGCACAAACATACAAAGGCGTACAGACAAATATAGTGAACATCACCATTCTTTGCTCAAATCTACATCTGAAATCGAGGCACATCCTACGTAATCTATTGGAAAAACATATTTGATTGAAAAAACTGCACGAGGATTGTACAATTAATCGAATTTTGATCAAAACTGCAGTCAGGCGCAATATTTGTTAAAGGTGAAATGTGTGCCAAAATACCATTTTAAATTAAATATTTTCGTGCTGCAGAGATTTCCTGTCCTACACATCGTATTTGTTTGGTACAGATCTCCGCTAAAATCACACCATAATCATTTTAATATGCTTTTTATTGAAAATGAGTATAATGATTACATCGCAATTACAGTATCAGTCAAAAGAATCGCAATAAAATGATTTACTGTAAAAATAAAGCAAAGTATGTTACTTTATAAATGCCAGAGAGTAACTAAGGTCCTTGATTGACACCCAATAGTTTCCCTGCTTAGGCAAAGCGCAGCGCAGCTATCAAAGAGTGCGCAAGTAATGCCGTTCACTGTTTCTAGGCAACAGTAACAGTTGCAGGTGTTATTTCATTGGTTTCACTTTGAAATGTCAGCGGTAATCAAGGTAACGTTTAAATAATTTTAACTTTTGAGCGCTCTGTGACAATTTGTGTGGGCGGCTTTAGTCCCGCCCACAGTAGATGCGAGCGGAGGAGGCAAGGAAGAGACGCGAGGAGAGAGGAGTCGAGCATTTAACAAAATGAGACATCCTTGCCTCAGAGCCGTCCATTTAAAGCAACGTCAATTAAATGTGACGCGGGGCACAGCTGCATCAGCTGTCCACTGTCACGCCTCTTTTATACTTCGCAGGTGTCGAAAAGACTTCCGCAAAGGATACGCCAGTGTACCTCACTTATAGCTCCTCTGGCAAGTCTCCTCGCTCCTCAAGGTACCTTTTAGGAATTGGGACGTTCCTTTAAGATGGAGCACTGACATTGATTTACGGGTCACAAGCCGGAGGAGCGAGGAGATGAGGAGGCACAAAATTGAGAAATGAGAAGAGCCCCATGTCTTTTAACAAGTGTTGTCTGCTGCATGTTTAGCTTTGCTATATTTTGTTTATCGTGTTCTACGACTGCTACTCGAAACTTGACAGCCACACATCACAGATCACTACTAATAGTTTTGGTCTTAAACAAATGTCCATCACAATGTCCAAAAGCTCAAGTTCAAATTCCTTTTTTATCTGAGAAACAGTCAAAAGCCCAAAGAAATTCAATGGACATAAGACAAAGAGAAGTAACAAACCCTCCCATTTGAACGGCTGGAACGAGGGAATGTTTGGCATTTTTGCGAGAAAAATCAATACAATTATTAACTGATTATGAAAATAGTTCAAACCATTTTCTGTTGATTAATCGATTAATTTCAGCTCTTAAATGGTTTACATCATAATGTCTGGAAAGTCTGTTGCACGCAAATGACACGTGCATGAACGCAGAGAATCACACATACGGTTAATATTCTTTGCAAATAAAATATTCTCTATAAAGTCTCTTTTAATACTTTAACACAAAGAAAGATGCATCTGGTTAATCATTTATTCATTCAATTTCTCTGCCCACTTAATCCTTTTCTAGCACACCTGGGGCTACAGCCTATCCCAGCATGCACTGGGTGGATGGCAGGACACCGGGCAGGTCGCCAGTCCATCACAGGTTGAACTCAGCTAGGCAGACATCCACTCACGCTCACATTCATACCTACAGGCAATTTAGAGTCTCCACTCTGCCTGACTTGCACATCTTTGCAATGTGGGAGGAAACCAGAGAAAACCCACACAAACGTGCAAACTCGAGCACAGGAAGAGCCAAGGATCAAACCTGGGTCTTCTTGCTGTGAGGCGATAGTGTAAACCACTAAACTACCAAACCTGTGGTGCTTACTTTCATCACCACATCAAGAGCGGTGGAATACTGTTTTGGTCATGAGGAGGGTTTTACAGTGACCGATTACTGTAAATGACCTGTTGGCTCAGGATTGAACCTGCCACTGTCCAAACTAGATGAAACTTGAGTGCTTATTATTTTCTCAATTAATTGTTTGGTTAATAAAATGTCAGAAAATAGTGAAAGATATCATCATAATTTCCCAGAGCCCGAGGAAACTACAGTCCAAAACCCAAATATATTCAATTTACAATGATATAAAACAGAGAGAGGCAACAAATCCTCACATTTGAGAAGCTGGAAAACAGCAAATGTTTGGCTTTTTTGCTTGAACAATGACTTAAAGGGATAGTTTTGATGTTTTGAAGTGTTGTTGTATGAGATACTTATCCACAGTAGGTGTATTATTTACAGTAGATGACGGTCAGCGTGTCCCCAGCATCGAGAAACAGACAGGAGCACCGACACTGGAGCAAAGCAATACAGTACTGTGGACGTGGACGGCAGCAAAATGTATTTTAGCCTCCTAAATGAAAGGCTCACCTAAAAAAAAAACAATATCCGTTTAAGTCTACGCTTTATGTCGAATATTTTCCGACGGCAAACTGAACTGAAAGTGAAACGCATCTAAACTGTTTTTGTCATCTGAGCCTGCTGGCTTTAGAGAAAGCATAGATAAGATATAGATATATAGATTTCTCCGTTGGCAGGGAGAAGGAAAGGGATGTCTTGTGATGGCAAGATAGAGCGGTGAAAATATTCTAAATATATAATAAAGCGTACACTTAAAAGGATATTCATTTTTCTTTTAGGTGAGCCTTTCTTTTAGGTGGCTGTAATATGTTTTTCTGCCATCCCCGTCCACAGCATTGTATTGCTTTGCTCCGGTGTTGGTGCTCCTGTCTGTTTCTTGATGCTGGGGGCACACCAACCGTCATCTACTGTAAGTAATACACCTACTATGGATCAGTACCTCATACAACAACACTTCAAAACACCCAAACTGTCCCTTTAATAGATTATCAAAATAGTTCCAGATGAATTTTCTGTCATTCGGGCTGTACCAAATGGCCTTTTTTTACATTCAAAGCTTCTATAGAGATTTTTGAATGAAGATTCGAATGTCTGTCATCATATTTAATGATGTCATCTCCATAAAAAATGTGGAAAAATGTTTTTTTTGTTATTGTGGATATATAAATGTAATTCGTAGTGCTGTTAGATTGCTGCTAATCCATCCCGTCAGGTGCCTCCCTTTGTGTGCAGCAAGCAGGAGAGCAAACAGTTGTGACAATGTTGTTTTTGAAAGGCTAAACACCAACAAATATGGATTGAAGCGGAATATTTCATTAGACTAACACGTGAATTTTGGAAAATCTATCTTTTGGAAGTTATTGGAAATGTTTGAATCACACGAGTTGGAAGCAATCCTACGCAGCCACCACTGGAATCTAATTCTACAAATAGTATAATACTAATAATATAAGTGTAGCTTGGTCTTTATGTGCACAAATACCGGCTTTAAACTGAATGAATAGATATGCAAAAAAAAAACCTGCGTAGCATTCGAATGTTGATTTAGAATTTGAATGTCAACATTATGAATGAAGCTTTGAACTCTTCAGTACAGCCCTACAATCGACTAATTAACTAATCGATTAATCGATCAGCTCAAGTGGCGAACACTCTGCTTACTCCCTGTTGTGTGCACACAAGTATGAATTTCAGATTGCACACTATACACACAACTATCTCACAAAATATGGTTCCCCCAGGAACTATACAGGATGTGCTTGCTGAAAGACAATAGTGACATTTCCTGAAAATGCTTTTATTTTTAGCTTCACACTTATTCTTAACATTTTTGTCATGGAAATGCTGTCAGTCTAACACCCAGTATAATTAATATTGAGTAAAAATAAAATATTCATTGATATTTTACCATTCACACCACAATTTCTACATGTTACCATGGCATTGTGCCAGAAATTGCCTCTAATGTTAGAACAGAGCTACTCACAGCCATGCATCTGATTACAAAAGAATCTAGATGTTTAAAGTAACAGTGTGTGGCAATAGACGGGTTTCTGTGCAACATCGTCACAGAGATGTCACGCAGCTAGGGGGCAGAAAAGCAGAGATGACGAGGAGTTGTTGTGCAGTAAACTGCAACAACCGCAGAAAAGATAGATTAAAAATGTTTAATATTCTTTGCTAAAAAAGAGAAGGAGATTATGGATCCAGGCCTGGTGCGCAAAAGCATTCTCATCACACAGATCGATCAAAATGAACGGATCAACAACGGGGTGACCGACCAACACTCTAAGGAAATATTCATATATATCTAGCGACTATGCCTTAAAACTTCAAAGTGATGCAAGTCTTCATTACGCCGCAATAGTACCGGGCCATGGAAGGTAACGTTAGCTAACATTCGTTTGAATTTCAATGAAACATATCGTCATATTTGGCGTTACGTTTCTGACCGAGGGCTTACCGCAACACGCTATTTAATAGAGAGCCGTCAGGGGTCTAATGTTGGTGTTCACCTGCCCGACATACAAAGAGCTGCTGTGTGACTGGTCGTACTAATAACAAGACCAAAATCCAAGTCTCCAGTTTTATATTAACGTTACACCTGTTGAGGAATCGCTCAGGAAAAAGTGTCTCCGACCAGAGTATCAACCAAACAGACACAGACCCCCAAGTCAAATCACACTTATGTCTGAGCTAAGTGAGTTACCCATTTCATAAAGCGAATCACATACTAATGTGAAACGTTAGAGTGAGCCGTTTATATCTACACATGGAGCGGTTCCTCTCTTCACGGAGCCAGCCGGCACGTTTCCGCAGTAGCCCAGCACGGAATTAACACTGTGTTAACTTTTCCTGCTGGGGCCGAAGTTGATAACGTTACTCGCTCCGAAGCTAACCCCCGCCGTCCCTCCACTCAGCCGCCAGGGAACAAGACACGGGAAACCTCGGTTGATCTGGAGGAGTAGCAGCATTTATTTCTGCATAAACTGCAACTTCCACTGCACATTCACGAGGTTTCCCGTGTCTTGTATTCTCAGAGCTTAACTAACTCGCTTGTTCGCTCACACACATTCGCCGCCGCTCTCTCTCTCTCTTGCTTCACCACTCACTTCCCACGTACAGACACACTCTACACACTCACACACTACGAATTACCTACTCTACTCTTACAACAACTGGCTCTAGATAGGGCCATTCACGTTTTTGCGTCGGCCATCGTTGTTCTCCTAGAGAGAGATGTCAATCTGCAACCTCGGCGCTAGATGTTGCTAAATCCTACACACTGCTCCCTTAAGGGGAGATAGGTGTGGTAACATGCTGCTAGCGAGAGAGCTGATAACTCTCTGTTTTATCAACATTATGATGCATGGAACCACTACTGTTTACTTGCACTAATATGGCCAAATGTAAAAATAAATGTTCCTAATTTGAGGCAGAAAATGTACTGTGTCATAAACACTCCCGTTGTTTTGTGAAGGTCATAAGTTTCACGCTGATTTCAGAGTTGAATGGAGGCTTGGCTCTGCTGAGCTGGTACTGTACAAAAATTTCCATGACCTGATATGACCGCCTCTCTCTCTACCGAGCTGAAGGAGACTGCAGCATCTCAGCCTCAGACACACAACCAAACATGCACTGTCCAAACACAACAAATAAAATAAGAACAAAATTCTATAAGCAAACATGCACGCACACAATCACAAAGAGGTAAAAATAGAAAAATGTCTGAAATGAATGGCTCTACAGGTGCCTGATTAAACACCCCAACAGTGCAGTATAGACTGTTCAGCGTAGCATGCCGAATACTAGACCGAGCAGAGAGCGCTGTATTCCTCATTCACAGATTGATAGCCTGACACTGATGTTTAATCCAGCTTCAGGCTTCAGTGCACAGAGATGTTTTTTTTATTCTATTAATTTCAGAGGCCATTATTTTACAGCCTGTGGTAGCGGCTCTTACTGGCCCTCAAGCTGTTTCACAGAGAGTTTCTAAAGGTACTTGAAATGTACTACTTTGAGTGTGCATGTCAAAAGGAATGATAAAATCCCCCCAGTGTACTGTATATATACTTTTAATTATGCACATTATTATTTAACATGCAGAGCTTCAGCACAAAATATGTGGGAAAAATATGGATTTCATATTAAATGTAATAAAAAGTAATAACTTAATAAAAGTACGTATCACTTGGCAAAAAGTAGACTTTGTGAAGTCATCTCAGTTTGAAAACTTTTCATGTGAGCAATAGGTGTCACGTGTTTTTAAATGGCAAATGTGGGAAATACGACTGTAGGGGAAAAAAAAAACACTGAACAGAAAAGTTCACTATCCTACCAACGATTTATTTCATTGTCGATTAATCTGTTGAATATGTTCTCAATTTATCTATTAATTGTTTGTAAGGCAGACGCAGTGAAGGAGTTAACCCTACGGTGAAAATGACTGGCTCAACAGCGCAATATGCAATGTTATTGTCCTTTTTTATTTTTTGCAAATTACTTAATTTATCCTGATTTTAGTGCTGTATAAATAAGCTTTATTGTTAGGCTATCATTAGGTATAGTGTTGCTTTTTAAATGACATACATGACAGCAGGTAGAGTCCTTGCTTAGCACGTGTACATGTAGGATATGACGGTTGGTCTTTGTGGGACGTTGTTGCACGGCTGGGTGAAAAGTGACAGTGATGAGCGCAGTGTTTTACTTAAAGTTGAACATTTTTCAACTCTTGGCGATCAGAAAAAAACAAACAAACGTGCAGCAGAATAGACGCTCAATGCATCGTCACGCTGCTGGCGTTTGCAGCATAGTGTAAATACACGGCGCTCCAGTTGCAAAGAATTAAAAAAGGAAAAAAACATGAACAAAGCGTTTGTGCCGGTTTCTTGCCATCCCCTGTGGTTAGCTTGTCAATAGCACGGTATTGCAATATTGCGGTTATTGCGTCAGCCCTAGACAGTTGTTTGGTCTATAAAATGTCAGAAAATGGTGTTTCCCAAAGCCCAAGATAAAACCTCAAATGTCTTGTTTTGTCCGCAACTTAAAAGTATTCGGTTTAGCGTCATAAAGGAGTAAAGAAACCAGAAAATATTCACATTTAAGAAGCTGGAATCAGAGAAATTTGACTTTTTTTCTCAAACTAATCGATTCATTGTTGCAGCTCTATACATTATTATTATTAAATAATTTGAATAGGCATCTGCAAGTATAATGCAGAGAAAACCTCAACACCCCTTTGAATGAGGGACTAAATACAATTCCTTAATGCCATGAATTCATCTTTAAAAAAAATAGCCCATCCATTGGTCACCCCATGACTCATACTACTGACATATGTACTGTAACTTCTCACACTGCCTAGGGTATTTGGCTAAAACCTCACAGCTCTGAATCATGGGCATCCATGGGATTGGATGACATCATGCCTGCAAACCTTATGAGCCAACCGTATCCAGAGGGAGATCATTATCCCGGATTGGCAGCCCACTGATTGGCGCAGGAGAGAGGAGGCAGCTCATCCTGACCTTTTTGCTGTGAGTGAATCCTGACAAGATCAATCAAAAGCCAAGGCATTCTCTCTCTCTCTCTCTCTCTCTCTCTCTCTCTCTCTCTCTCTCTCTCTCTCTCTCTCTCGCTCTCTCTCTCTCTCTCTCTCTCTCTGCGAAAACCCATTGAGTCATTCCACTCAGGCTTTGCGGCAGAATTGAATTACCCACCCACCCAAAGTGTAGCTGGATCTAAAAAGCCACTCCTCCCAGCGACTCAGTTCCAGCAGCCCCCATGAATGCAGATTCCCCCAGTATCACCACAGGAGCACTAAAGGCTCTTCGAGGATAAGGGTCCGGGTATTCTTTACTAAAGCTAGATTAGTGTTGGGCAACAGATAGGGGAAAAAAGAGGATCAGCTGATAACTGAAGTCAATCTATTAATACTGAACAAAAAGACAGAGAGAGTGACGACACATCTGGACTAAGGATTCATTTATTCTTTGCCAAAAATAAACCGTGCTGGGCCTGCCACGGACACTCTCCACGAAGTAGGGAATTCTTGTCTGTGCAAGCTTGTAAGCTGCCTACCTCACACTGCATGTATGCAGATGATTTACTATACTATTGGGGCCAAGAATACAAGAGGCCCCAAAGGTGATAAAGAATGCATCTCCAGTAAAATGTCACCTCATGTTAAGATCTCGCTTGGGGCATCAGCACTTCCACTTGTTGGATTATCAATGGGTCTATATGGTCACAATCCCTGGTGTACTACAGACAGATCTGATGCCGCCGAGGTCAGCTATTGATTGACCTCCAGGGTATCAAAGACCTTGAAATGTCTGCCAGATAATATGCGTTTAAACAAGCTTAGTAAGTGACTGCTATGCACCACCCTGTGTGTTTATTCATTGGATCCTTGAACATGCTGATGAATATGTAAAATACTATGTGAGCGCAATCAATTGAAGGTTGAACGTTGATTTACTTCCTATCTGCGAGCCAGAATAATGACATTTCCTCAATATCTTGACATCATTGCATGTCTTTGACCAGAAAAGCTTTGGGGGTACTTGAAAAAAGCTGAATGCACAGTCTTGTTTGACATTTAGAAGTGCTGACTTCACACATCTAGAGGGGATTCAGCCAGCAAATGTAAATCGTCCCTGAACTTGGACAGGGGGTTCTTTGATTCGCGAAACATCAGATCACTAAAGATCTGTCAACACCAGCCGAGAAGCTCTCCGGCTGGAGAATTCAGCCCTAAATGTGTGATTAAAAGCAAATCACTTCTCCCGAATGCTCATCGCTGGTCGTCTCTGCCGCTAATTCGACACAACACTTGCAAAAAAGCCGCCGCAAACGCAACTCCAGTGCACTCAGCGCGCCACTGGAGAATGAATGGGCTCTCTCTTTTGACAGATCATCTAGTGCACAGGGCTAGATGAATCTCACGCATGCAGTACAGTAATAGCCTAACAGATGATGGTTCTTGGCACAGCCTGAGCAGTGGAGGGGTGTAAGACAGTCCCTTATGTCACATGGGAGAAAGAGAGGGAAAGAGAAGGAGGAGAGGAGTGCTGCAGTGCATTGGTGGTGTGCTGTCTCTTTAACTATGGCCATGCTTGACAGGAGCCGCTGTATCAAACTACTGTAAAATCGACAAGGCCAGGGATAGCTCAGTGGCTGGCTGCTTGCTTCCATAGTGTCCATCTGCACTCATGGATACAGCCATTGTGGAGACAGGAAAAGAGGGGGAGAGAGAGAGGAGAGCATGTGTGTGTGTGTGTGTGTGTGTGTGTGTGTGTAGTATATGTGTGTGTGGGTGGTTCAGCGTGAGGGGGGTCGACCACAGCGGAGGAGAGAAAAAGAAAAGAAGGAGAAAGAGATAGACTGGAAGGAGGTGTGAGTTTAAGAGAGCGAATGAGGGAGGAAAAAGATTTCGCCAAGATAGGAAGGCCCATCTCTGCTGCTGCTGCTGCCTGCCTCCCACTAACTGCCTGTTCATGTGAGCCGGTACTTGGCATGACTGCAAATGGCTTGCCTGGTACATTAGCTTAACACACTCGTCAATGTGGGCTCAAATACATCTGCAAGATCGCTGAGGGGGGTTTTTTCCTCCCCACTCTCCCCCTCTTCTCCCGTTATGTGGATCTATATCTCATCACAAATCAATGTCACACTAATATCAGCCGTCTTACCACATATTTTATCTGTAGATGTTGAGTCACTGTGCAGCAATAAATATCACGCAGTGTTACATAATCGCTTTGAGTAACCATGGAGCTTCTAATGTATAGGTGGACAGGGGAGATGGATGGAGTGTCTGTCTCGAGTGGATCTGGTTGGCCAAAATACATACTGGGCCTGCAACTAGGGATGCACCGATACCGATACCGGATCGGATACCGGGCCAATACTGACTCAAATAGCTGGATCGGGTACCGGTGATGACGGGGCCGAACTAT
Organism: Sebastiscus albofasciatus; assembly: GCA_916701655.1. Taxonomy (NCBI): domain Eukaryota; kingdom Metazoa; phylum Chordata; class Actinopteri; order Perciformes; family Sebastidae; genus Sebastiscus; species Sebastiscus albofasciatus. Next base: position 61,781 of record CAKAOI010000947.1, read on the forward strand.
TCAATTCAATTCTATGTTTATACACTATATACATTATATACTGGAATTTTAATTCCTGTTTGAATTTTGAACAATTTGTTGCTGCATTAAAAAGGTTTTTAAACCAGAATTGTAATTCTCCGACCTGTCCAGGGTGTACCCAGCTGGGATCGGATCCAGCCCCCTGCGACCCTGAATAGGATAGGCGGTTACGGATAATGAATGAATGAATGAATGAATGAATGAATGAATGAATGAATGTTTTACAAAGTTAGGAAAGTAATGTTTAAGTCCAGCCTGATGTTGCCTTACACATAAAAGAATGATCCCAGTCACTTCCACACAGTGAGGCATACAGCTTATTAATTGAACACCGGTATCAGATCGGTACCCGGTATCGGCGAATACCCAAAGCCCGGGTAACGCTATCGGTATCGGGACTGAAAACGTCGGATCAGTGCGAGACATTATTGGGTCAATTTATCCATCTAAATTGAATTACTGCTGATACGGCGTGATGTCAGTGGCTGACTATCACCAGCTGATCGGACCGAGCTTCTGGTGAGTGCACGACAGCCGTGTGCAATTTGAGACGACAATACACTGACAGAATTCACACACTACTCAAGTACATAGTGTGCACAGTGTACTACATGGAAGTGTACTACATGGAAGTGTACTAAACGGAAGTATCCGAATTGAGACACAGCAAAGGTGTCGTCTTCAAATGGCTTATCATCCCCAATCAACAGTCAAAATACCAAAAGATAATCAATAAATGATTTAGAAAATGTTTCTGCTTTTACATTTAAGGGGACTTTTTAGATTTTTACAATACAGCACACAACGCTAGAAAACAAACAGGTTTACAGGTGGCATCTCTCCATTAAGGGTACAATATTTAACACTACTGATGCAGTTATGAGGTTTAAACCTTAAAACAGCAGATCGGTGCATCTCCGTATTGATATGCCTTACAATCCATCTTACGGCTAAACCCTCAGCAGTCGTACCAAATTGGATAAGACTAAACACTGCTTAGCTCCGAAAACAATGTCTAAAATGAAACACCACTGTGCGATCACAGAGAGAGAGCACTCGGTGCCATCGCTGGCAGGTTTTGAAGGTGCAGCACTGTGCTCACAATTTCCTGGCAATGACTCCCAGAGTGGGCTCGCACACACACACGCACACACGCACGCACGCACGCACACACGCGCACACAGGCAGAGCATCTCACCAACATTATGCAACCAACTTCTATAGCTGCACTTGCACAAGAGGGCATTTTGGCCATTATCTGCTTTGCTCCGAGGGGAATTTAAAAAAGAAAGCAGAGTGAAAAGGAAGCCGAGCGAGCTGCCACAGTTAAATCTGGTCTCTCTTTTCATGTGCAGACCAGATGATGACTCCGGGGGTCACGGCGAAGTCCAGGAGCTGAGTTTTTTCAGGTTGAGATTAGTCTCCATTTTTTGAAGACACATATATTGTTCTACATGGGGGTTACAGGTCTGTATCCACACGTGAACCAGCACTCTCTCTCTCTGTCTCTCTCTCTCTCTCATCCCAACAGTCACATGCAGCACACCTCCACTCTCTCCTGAACCCACACGCCGACGACTACACGCCGCTCATTTTCTCTCTCAGTCACACACACTCACATCTACTCCACACACATCCAGTTCCTCCTCCTCCCCATCCCTACAGTTTTTTGCCATCTAAGCCTCTTCGGTAACAGGTACTCACACGACACCCCCAATCCTTCACGGTTCCTCCAAACTTTGCGCTGGGCGTTCCATCTCATTCCGGTCTGACTCTGGCCATCATGTTTGAGGACCTTGCTTTTTTTTCTTCGCTTTTTTTTTCACAAATTAGCCCCTTTAATCTCTCTCACACACACACACACACGCACACACACACACACACACACACACACACTGCAAATTGGACGTTTCGACTGGATAGATTTGAGGCAGCTCACTGCAGCACGCCTGCTCACATATAGCATTAGTCACAGTTGCAGTGCAACGATACCAAGGGGAATCTGCCTTTAACCGTACACTGAAGCGCCTTTCACCCACTCACACTCGAGTATGGGGGAATAAAAGACCAGCAAGGATGAAGTAGCCTCTCGTTCTGGTCATCTACATATTTTAGTGGGCCAAAGTTTTTTTGCACACAGGAGGCAGGATACAGTCCATTCAGGCTTATTGACATAATATACTATACTGTACACTTACAGAAATCTACCAAATAGCAATATTTCACAGGAGATAGTTGAGCATTATACTACACTGAGAGTGCCTATGAGAATATTATTAGCATTTTACACCAAAGAATATAATAAACTTCACAGTATTATCTCCTTATGAATAGCATAGACCCAATAGGATTATTATGGGAATATTATAGGAATATTATGATCCATCCACGCTGTGCAGCTGCTCTCAAACAGAGGAATGCACTTGCAATAGTAGACCTTTACACATGCATACCTTATTACAATACTATAATTGCCGCATGCACAGGTCCATACAGACGCACGCTGCGCTGGATCCGTGTGTGTTGGGCATCTATCTAGAAGGCTATTTCTATGCACCTGTCGGCTATGGTGCTTTTAGATCTGCCTATTGCATATGATAGTGTCTCTATGATAGAGAGACAGAGGGAGAGAGAGAGAGAGAGAGGATGGAGAGGAACGGTGGAGGAGGACAGGAAAGGAAGATGCAGTGGATGACAAAAAAAAATAAATATTAAATATGTGCTGTGTCTTACCTTGAAAGGGAACATAGGACATGTTCCAACGGCATTGAACGTCGGCTTTGCGTCTCGATGGGCGATCTGTCGGTGCTCAGAAGTCTAACTGAAATAAATCTGAAAAATAAAATAAAAAAATAAAAATAATAATAATAATAAAATAAAAAAAAACACAACGCGATATATTTAGTGCTATTCACAGTTGGAGCCGAAGGAAAGAGGCCAATAATAGTCCGCTGTTATAAAAACTGGCATCATAATAATCCACGACCGCTTATAAAGCGCCCGGTGCCCGGTGCGTTAAAAAACATATACAGGATGCAGACGGATGTGTGAGTGCGTGCGCGTGCGTGCGCGTGTGTGGATGTGTGTGCGTGTGTGTGTGTTTATTTGCACGCTAGTGTTGAGGTGTGAGAGAGAGAGAGAGAGAGAGAGAGAGAGGAGGGAGAGAGAGGGAGAGAGAGGGAGAGAGATAGAGTGTGTGTTAGAGAGA
>CAKAOI010000988.1:0-35834 GCA_916701655.1 Sebastiscus albofasciatus
AACCCTATGTTCCCTCAGCCCTATGTTCCCTCAGCCCTATGTTTCCTCAGCCCTATGTTTCCTCAACCCTATGTTCCCTCAGCCCTATGTTTCCTCAACCCTATGTTCCCTCAGCCCTATGTTCCCTCAACCCTATGTTCCCTTAGCCCTATGTTCCCTCAACCCTATGTTCCCTCAGCCCTTTATTCCCTCAACCGTATGTTCCCTCAGTCCTATGTTCCCCCAAAAAGGGCAAAAAGTTCATGAGGGAACATAGGGCTGAGGGAACATAGGGTCTTATTTGGATGGTAAAAATTCCTAGGTGCTGAGGGAACAAAGGCCTGACCCCATTTGGACCGGCTATTATTAGCTCTTTCCCTGTTTCCAGTCTTTCTGCTAAACTAAACTAATCAGCTGCAGGCTGTGGCTTCATATTTAGCATGGTATTGATCTTCTCATCTAAATTAGTCTCAGCTGAAAGCGAGGCTTCATATTTAGCATGGTATTGATCTTCTCATCTAAATTAGTCTCAGCGAGGAAAAGCAGAACCAGACAGCCACATGCCAACAGAGGTATTTCTCACACTCAAAGAGGCCCAGTCTTCTGCACTGACATTCAAACAAAATCCACCACCAGGTCTGTCTCATCGTTCTTTACAGCTGAAGTTATTTTACTCACTGTGCGCGCGTGAGTGTGTGCTGTTAAATATAGTGTGATAGAGCTTCACCTGGCCAAGTGAGAATGGCCTTTGTATGTCACATCTATAATGACCGACGGTGATGGCTGGCTGTGATGAGAGGGAGTGTAGCTCTGGTCTTCTTCGGCTTTGATCTACAGTTTCAACTTTTCATGCTCCACTCAGGTTTTAATGAAGACATCAGGTACACAGTGAAGCCAATTTAAAACACTGGGAAAGGATATGAATCAGATATGTTTCCCCCATTTGTAAGCCAGGTAATTATATCCACCATGATAGATTCTCCAATAAATGAGGCCACCGTAAACTGATATTTTGGCTAATCACTGTAACGAGTCCACATGTTGCAGATGGTCTGTTAAGCGCTGCCAAAGTTTTATTTTCTTGTGTAAACTTTAGTGGGAGCTTTATTCTGTTTTCTCTTTCCAGTGGACCAGGTGCTTTAAGATGGCAGTCTCTTGCTACATAATCTGGACTGAATCCATAATGCAACAAGCACAGTGTTTCTGTTTGCCGTCGTTGGTGGACTTGTCTAGAGTGGATACTTTGCTGCAGATTGTTTAGAGTGTGAGACAGTTTGACAGAGAAAACCAAGTGGCTGGCTCGCTTCAAGCACCTGGTTCATTTCCACGGGTTTAATCCTTGTGTTTTGTGATTATAGCGGCAATCGGAGAAATGTCAAAAGAATCACATATCAACTTTAACAGGGGGGATATACAAGCCTTACCCTTTATGCACTTCTACTGCTTAAACCTCCTCATTCTACATACAGTATAAAACCACTTCAGGCACTACAGCCTCTTATGAAACCTGCGCTGTCTGAAACCCTCCAGCCTCTTGAACCCTCTGCAAATGCCTCCTCTTCTTCCTCTTCATTATCTAAATCCTCCACATCCTCTGCAATCTCTTTAACATCTGCAACCTCTTCTTCGCTGCCTGAAACTTTCTTATCCTCCTCTGCAACCTGTTGGTCCACAAGCCTTCAACTCTGTGGCAATTTAATACTCTTCATCCTATCCCCTTAATGTCCTCCGATCATCATCTCACCCAACTTGTTCATTTGCTAAACTGATTATATGCTAAAACTAGCTGTTGGCTGATCTTGGGATTCTTAAATGTCACCGGCCTCGTCGCTGGGCCAGAGGGCGAGAGGAGGAGGAAGAAAAACGGCGACTGCCGAGGTGGTTGCACTCGTTTGGAAGCACGATAATTGTCGTAATGCAAATGGTTAAACTGCACCGCCGATGCTGGTTCGTTGGCCACGATGGAAATAAATGACCATAATTACATTGAACTGCAAACATCTGTGTAGTGAGGAGAGAGCGAGCGAGCGAGAGAGAGAAAGAGAAAGCAAAACTCCATTAGCGTAATGCGCGGTGAAATCTCACTCGCGGTGCAGAAAGTCGTTAAGTGCTCTCCATCTGACTGTCTGAGTCGAGGAAAAATTTCAGCACATTTATTATTTAAAATATCCTGGGCCTACCATTATCAAACTCAAACTTGCGAGAGCACCTTTTTGACTTTTACTCAGTCATGGCTCATTGAATTAGCCAGGACTAAATGGGCAGTTAAAACGTGTAGACTTCAAGGGACTGACATCTGAGCACCACCGGCGTGCTGTTTAAGCACAGCAGTCGCTATGTAGTCTGGTCTCTGATCTGTTCTTGCTGTGGTTCCTTATGTACTCCAGCTGCTCCATTCATGTCTTAGTGTCAGAGTTATCCCTCCTGAGTGACATAATGACTTATTACAAATGCAGAACATCTTTTAAAACTTTTGTCCTTTTTGGAAGATGCTTCTGTTTCATTCAGTCCTCCTCATACCAGACAATCTGATGTAAAACACATAATATATGCAAAGAACCTGATGTTTTACACGTGTAGCAGCTGCAGGACAGCATGCTGTGTTCTTTTGAAATCCTGGCCAGTGCTACGGTGCATCTGCCCAAAAACGGCCCATGTGAGTCCACTGTCTTTCAGCTGCTGCCAGACAGGATCCTGCCAAATAAAGCGAATGTTGCTGTGCAGCGTGCAAAAAGGAGTTTATCCACCTTCCGGTTGCATCCCTCAACTTATTAACATTCAGCAGGGGGGCTTAAGGGTCTGTGTGATGGATGGATGTCGTTGAGGGGTCTGACAACTGATTAATGCCTTAATTATCTCCGGCGAGGACCTGCCACTCCTCCCGGAGCTGACAGAGTGAGCTGTGTGTGGCCTGACGAGTAACGTCGTGTTCAGGGCTCGCCCACTGCTATCTGCTCTACCAGGGTCACATTCATTTTCTTTCGCCAAAGGAAAATGTGCACTTTTTTGTGCTGCAAAGGTGTAGAACAGTGATGAAACAGTGCAGCGGGGTGTTTTGGGATCTTTGCCACTGCAGTGAGCAAGAAAGACAACTTTTCAATTTAGACACTTCACGTTTGCTCTCGGCATGCAGAAGGGATCCTGCCTTAAAGCACAACATGTGACGAGAAACTGAACTGGCAAAATCATTTTATTATCATAATATAAATGAAACAATTGGTTCTGAGCACATTTTACAAATCCTGTGACTCTAAAAAGTCTGAAAGTTGAAAGTGATTTCGTAATTCTAACAGCTACAGTAATTAGGGCTGTCTATAATTAATCGCAAATTAATCACACATTTTTTATCTGTTTGAAAGTATTTAATACTCTTATCAACATGGGAGTGGGCAAATATGCTTGCTTTATACAAAATAATGTACGTACATAATTATTATTGGAAATCAATTAACAACACAATACAATGACTGCATGTGATTATCATAAAGTGGGCATGTCTGTAAAGGGGAGACTCGTGGGTACCCATAGAACCCATTTTCATTCACATATCTTGAAGTCAGAGGTCAAGGGACCCCTTTGAAAATGCCAATACCAGTTTTTCCTTCGCCAAAATTTAGGGTAAGTTTGGAACGTTATTTAGCCTCCTTCCTTCAGGAATAAGAAAATTACAACAACATGATGGGTTGACTTTGACCTTGACCGTTTTTAGCTACACTTGTGCTTTTTGTACTTTACAGCTTAAATGACAAAATTGCAAGTTCTTCATTAAGCTATTGCAACAATGACTTGATGCCTCTGAAGAGATTTAAAGTAAATCATCAATTAAATAACTTCTCAGATCTCAAATTACTGATTTGGGGTGTGACCCTTAAGTGCAAAATGGTTGAAAGTTGAAACTTGCAGCAGCAGGTTTCTTTGTAATTCAGTATTGATCAGTCAGTCGGTCGATCGATCAAGCTTTCTAGCATTTAAAGTGACTTAACTTTAATGCCTGTCTACTAATTGGCACACACTTCAATACCAAGTGCGGAAGGCTATTTGAGGAAAATTATCTTTTTTGTCCTGTTGTGCTTGGGGCGTCAGTCTCCAAGGGAACTGTGGTTAAATGAGTGTTTTTATTATACACATTCCTTGTTAGGGCAGAAAGTTAAAGACAAAGTGACTTCAATACCACTTAGCAGCCGAATGTCATCATGTTGAAAAAGGATGCACAAACACACACACACCTACATTACATCAATCAAATACATACAAGCACGTGCATTTAAACAAACTTCACAGTTAAGTGTTTGCTCTTGACAGATTTGTAAAAGTATTTAGAAACAGCATCAGTAAAAACAATCTTTTTTTTACGTCCAGATGGTTTGGAGGCTGAGCTTGTGCTTACCAGGGCACTTCAGAGGAGATTATGTTATATTTCATCACAAACAAATTACAAGTCTTTTGTCTGCAGAGTGACAGGTGCTGATGCAGTGTGTGTACTGTTTGTGTTTTTTGTTACAGGTGTGTGACTGGTGCAAACACATTCGCCACACTAAGGAGTACCTGGACTTTGGTGCCGGTGAGCGGAGGCTGCAGTTCTGCAGTGCCAAATGCCTGAACCAATATAAGATGGACATTTTCTACAAGGAAACCCAGGCTGCACTGCCTGGAGGGCTGTGTAACCCAGGACACGGGGTGGGTGGGGAGGGTAAGATGGAGTGCAGCGGAGGGGTACAGCTGCTCACTCCTGAATCCTGGGGGACGCCGTTAACGGACCTGCGGCGTAAAGCTCCCTCGCCGGGGGGGCCTTCCTCCGCATTGGCCCCTTGCACTTCTTCTGCCACCTCACCCTCTGACACTGCTGCCCACTGCTCCCCGTCCTCCTCCTCCTCAGCCAAGATCCCCACACCCAGACCCCACGAGAGCCCCACGCTTCATCCTCCGCCTGTTCCCACTTTGCACCCACCTGTCGGGGTTCCACCTGGTAGCCCTCCCATGGTGATGACACCCCGGGGGCCCATGCCCCTGCCGCTGTTCATGGAGCATCAAATGATGCAGCAGATGCGTCCACCATATCTTCGGCCGTCTGGCCACCCAGGGGGGCCCCATAGCCCCCTGTCAAACCCTATCATCCCTGGTATTGGTCCACCACCTCCCCCAAGGACCATGGGTTCAGCATCAAGCCCCATGCACAGGCCCATGCTGTCTCCACATGTCCACCCCTCATCCAATCCCAACCCTGGCATGATGCCCCCCCACCCAGGTCTCCACATGCCAGGCATGCCCCCTTTCCCCCCAGTCAACATGATGCCCAATGGACGCATTCCTATGCCCCCAATGATGAACTTTGGCATGCCGTCCCTGGCCCCATTGGTACCCCCACCAACTCTTTTAGTCCCTTACCCTGTCATTGTACCCCTCCCAGTCCCAATCCCTATTCCAATTCCAATTCCCTTCAACCCCAAAACGTCCAGGGACCAGCCGGAGAGCAGTGGCGCCTTCCGCAGTGCTCCAGAGTCCTCCGAAGCTTCAGCTTCTTGGCCCCACTCCCCGGGTTCCTCTGGAGGTGACAGAGGGGAGCAGAAAGTTGAGCCAACCGGTGCAGAGCGTCTCTCTCCTGTACGCTCAGAGAGAAGCAGGACAGCACTGGTGGACTTGACTGTGAAGGCAGAGGACAATTCGGGCAACCCGTGTCTAACCAGCAGCCCCGGACCGATGGACGGGGTGATTGATCTAACTGTGGGCCAGAGGCCATGCCAACAGCAGGTAATTCAGAGGATGCTGCCTGGGGTACAGGTCAAAGTAGAGGCAGAGGCTGAATCAAGATCTCCACCAGCTGCTGGGCTGAGTTGGGAAAGGAAGGGCAGTCTTGATGGGCTGGAAGGGGCCCTCTCACAGGGCCTCCTCAGTGCTGCGGAGCTGGAAGGGGCCACACACCCAAACACACTGGAATCATCAGGCCCTCCCTCCAGCAACAGCAGCCCTTCTTGCCATGATGATCCTCCAGTGAGCCAGCTAAATCCCTGCATCTCTAACCGTACCCCACCACCCTTGCCCAGCACAGCACGGACCCAGCCCCAACCCCTGCCCCACCTCCAAACTAGCCCCGCTGCCCCATGTAATGTCATAGTCAATGGCACGGGATGGCATTCGCTTCTCGCTCCTGCCTTCGAGTCTTACCCTGACCGAAGAGGAGACAGCATTGCAGGAGAAGGAGAGGCAGAGGAGCAGCCAGCCAACGGCGAGCTGGAGCACGAGGCACTGAAAGAGAACAATTGCTCAGTCGGGGATTGGGACCCAGGGAAGCGGGGCTCGGCGCAAGATGAGATGGCGGACGCAATGGAGGGTAAGCCAGATCCCGACTCCAATATGGAGGAAGGTGAGCACGCCTATGCCATGCCGCTGCTGTCTACCGGAGGCTGTGTGGTCATCCAGCCTGTGCCAAAGCCCGGCGCTGACAAGACGGCCATCCTGTCCTGCTCCATCAGTGCCCCTTTATCGGCGGACGGGAGCCCCGAGCTTGAGCCGCCGCTAAAGAGGAGGTGTCTGCGAATCCGCAATCAAAACAAATGAGGTGGGTTTACCCCGGTGTGTTCCCACAGACACTTTTCATGCAGTTGTGCAGGCTCTGTATTTAAGCATGAATTTACACAGATTTATTCACTGACATTTTGTAATTCACAGTGGGGTACCCGTCAAATAATCAGTCGCTTTTGATATTTCAAATGTCTCTCATTCCCCAGCGTGTATCTTTTGAACTATTTAAAATTATTTCCTTTACTTCCAAAATATTCTTTAACAAGTTGATTACTATTCATAGGTAGTTTTATCATCTTAAAATTTGGGAAATTCAAGGGTAGACCCCGTGTGACAGACATTAGTCAAGCAAGCAAGGGAAATATCCAATAAGAAAGACAGAGTTCAAATGTGACTCCACGGTATGCAGGGGATGTTTTTGAATGTCACTTGCAGGGAAACTTGCAGGGACTGACTCTGAAAAGCCTCAAAAATGAATAGTGAACCAGGAGGGATGCACACTTGTTAATTACATTGAAATAACATATTAAAACTAGATATTAGATCATCAAATATATTATTAGAAATGACAAAATACTAGATATCATGCATGTGCATTTTTATTATTTATTTTTGTTTAGCCAATGCATGAATTTTCCAGTTTTTTACACATATATTTCCTCATGAGATGGCACATTTCTTCCATTTTACAGAAAGAATACTCGTTGCTTTACTTTGACTGGCAGATTACCTCTATGAGCTTCAGAATGGAAATGGGAAGTCTATCATGTCAAAGGTTTTATTCAACACATTAATACGGAATTTAATGATGCACTCCTCGAGTTGTTAATTAAATGAAATTGTATTCAAGAGCAATTGAAGACCAATTCAAGTTGTGGTAACACGAGGCGAGTGCTCTGAATTAGAGTAATTAATGACGACAAAAGATGGAAATCAAGCCCCATGCACCGTTAGTGCCGCTAAAAGCAAACCATGCAGCTGAGGGAAAATACACTGTAACCTTCCGATACCTAAAGATGCACAATTCTTGATTATTGATAAGGGTGAATGCTAAATCTGTTCACTGCATCTCACCCTTCCCACTTATGTGCAATATCGCAAGGCATTCATTATGAATTATCTACAACATTATGTAAAATTAATGCCACCAGAGAAGCAGAAGCTGAATATTTCATTCTTTATTTGCCCAAAAGTGTCCTCAAGCTGATACTGATTGCGTGTACCAGAGTGAATAAAGCCAAATTTAGGAAGCACTGCTGACAATCTGCTTTTTCTTCAATTTGATCGTGTTGTTAAAGGGATAGTTTGGATTTTTTTTCTAAGTGGGGTTGTATGAAGTGCTTATCCATAGTCAGTGTATTACCAACAGTAGATGACGGTCTGCACGCCCCCAGTTTGGAGAAACAGACAGGAGCTACCACATGGAACCAGAGCAATGTACTGCTGTGGAAGGGGTCAGCAGCAAAATATATATTAGCCACCTAAGGCCCCAATCACACGGAGACGCATTGCTAGAAACACATTGCCCGCAAAACCATTGTTTTCCTACGATATGTTTTTCTAGCAGTTTTTAGATGTGCATCAAATTTAAAATATTCTCTACATTTCAGCGCCAGGCGCTAGCTAGCTTGTTAGCAGTGAGAGAGCTGCGGAGTATGTGAGAGGGAAGGGGGAATTCATATCTCATGTTGTGATAATTTCACTACTGTGACTTTTTGTTTTTGATTTTTGATCGCCCGGTTAAGCACCCAGCCCTGCTTCACAGATGCATCATCTGTTTTGCCCGACACCTTTTGCCAAAGGGTGTTTTTGAAGTGGCTGCGTCTGTGGCGACGCGTCTCTGTCTGATCTGGGCCTAAAAGAATCAATATCAGTTTAAGTGTACGCTATATTTCGAATATTTTCGCCGGTTTACCTTTCCGTGAGACAACTATACAGTCTATGTCTCCGATGGGGAGCCGTTATCTATGTTCTCGCCAAAAGCAACCAGACTCCATTGAAAGAAACAGTACTTTTACCTCACAGAACATGGGAGTTGCTAACCGATCGAGACAGCGGTAGACCAGCAACTCCTGTGTTCTGTGGGGTAAAACTACAGGAGTCTGGTGGCTTTGAATAGAGCCTAGATGGATATAATGGCTTCAGTTCCTGGTCAGAAAGGGCTGTTTGATGGCAAGATAAAGCAGTGAAAATATTCTAAATATAGCGTACACATAAATGGATATTGATTTTTTTTTAGGTGGGCCTTTCTTTTAGGTGGCTAAGATGACAGCAGTGCATTGCTTTTGTCTGTTTTTACTCTACTACTACTACTACTACTGTGGGTAATACACTGACTATGAATAAGTACCTCATACAACCCCACTTTAAAACACCCAAACTATCCCTTTAACACCAAAACTGTTCTTGTATGAGCGTATGAGCCCCGTTGCTCTGAGCTCAACCCTTATTCTCCCACTTACCTTGAAATGAAAGTTGGGGCTGCCTGCTTGGATTCATGCATCAACTTTACAAAAAACAGCCTCGGGGGGTGACTCAGTCTAACTCTCCTCCCACTCTGTTTCACAGATGGACGCTCTGAGGACCACAGTGCCATCAACGACACTCACTTGTCCACCCCCCACCTCCAAATCCCACTCCCTCCCAACTACACCACCGCACATGCGCACACACACGCACACACACACATACACATTTTTCTCACTCATCGTCCAGTCTACCAGCACCACAAATCGCCTTCGACGACTGATGAGAGTCCAACCAAACATGTTGATGTGTGTCATAGCAGAGCGGACAGGACTCCTTGACTGAACTTCTACAGACTTGATGTCGTGGCCAGCAGGATCGCTTCACCTTTGAACTGCAGACAGTATATCCCTGCAACAGGAGGACTTTAACCCCGCTGCTTCTCTCCTCATTTAGACACTCTCAGCCCACACTGCCCCTTAAACCTTATCCACCCTCCCCTATCAAAGCAAGTGCTCTCCATATAGTCTGCTACTATGGAACACACCACAGTGTTTAGTGAAGGAGCCCCAAAGAGAGATCTCCATCCCTCAATGAAATGCTCCTGCTCCAGTAAGTGTTCTTTTCTTTTTCACACAACTTGTCACTAAGGTATAGACTGATTTCACAAAGTTTAGATTGTAGAGCTGGTAAAAAATCTGTCTAACCAGCAAAAAAAATATTTACTTGGCAACCTGACACAAAGTGTTCTGGGTGATTCCAATGGGTGGTAGCTATAAAGAAGCAGTTAATGCAATGTGGCTCAAGGACAATTTAAACACATATTTCAATCAGAGTCTGGAAAACTGTCCTTGGACACAAAATAACCAATTGTGTTGAGAATTATTCCTACCGAATCAACAAACTGGAGAATAAAATATTAACCTTCACCAGCACGCAACAGGGTGTGGGTGGAATCATACAATCTCATGCCATTTTTTTCCTGTAGCATCTATTTGTTTGCTCTTAAACTTCACAGAATTTAATTAAGTTGTCATGCTAATCATTCCTACTATTGGCATTTTTACACCCTCTGGAATGCCGTCTGTGTGCTTAAACAGTAAGCAGCCATACTAGTAACAGTAATAGCTGCTGTTTTAGAACACTTCATGGCGTACTGCACCTCCAAAAAGAACCGGGATGGCATGGCAATGTAGAGACTCTGCCAACCTGCAGCAGGCACTTGCTACCGCAGGCTTGTACACTTCATCTTTTCTATAATACATTACCAGTGATGTTCCCGTAATGGGCTAGTTTGAGACTGACTGCACTGAATTTAGAGGGGGCAGAGGGAAGCCAGCTCTTTCATAAGTAATTATTTTGGGACCTGGAGGAACACTGTTGAAGTAGATTTTCTACAATAAACACACTGAATTCATTTTGGAAATAATTTGAGAAATATTTAAAACATTGCCTCTTGCTTGTCCACCAGTCCTGCCAAGATGCTTAATTTTTTTTGCCAATTATTATTTTTTTTGAGCCAAATTTAAAGCCAGCGTTGTCCTTGATTCAGTGGCATGCTCTATGTACAGCTTTTTTTGGGCGACCCATCCAGTTTGATCTGATCCAGTTACACCGCGGCTTAAGGTCCGCGAGCTGGGACATCAAACAAAGCCAGCATTTAGTTTACACTCCTATGGAGGAGGTACGTTGTACCAGTGCGAGACAAGGTATTATCTTATGCCAAAGGCTTCTGGTGTGTTGGAACAACAACATGTCACCAGTGGAAATGGGATTTCAAACTGAAGATTTGACCAGATAATTTATAGTTGCCAAAATTGCAAGCACTTATTTAAAAGAAAGGAAGATACAAGAGAACGAGTGGATGTAAAAAAAAAAAAAAAAACAGTATTACCCTGTTGTCTCTCTTTATGGTTTACTCAATCCATAAAAGCCAATGATCTGTCACATTACGAGTAAGGTGAAATAGATATATATATAATCTGGATTAAAAAAATAATGCAGGATTGGAGGGATCCTTAATCATGAGTTACAATAGATGTGTACATTGCTTTGCAGTCCCATCTACGGAAGCCCTGAGCGGACATGATTTAAACATTTTTTTTAATGCTGTCTTGACATTACGAGTTAATTATGTCGTTATCTCAAGCAAAAAAAATTTCTTAGCTCAAGATAACAAAATAATGAACTCGTTATTACGAGAAAAAAAAAATGTTTTCTTTTATTACTTATAATGTCAAATCAGCTGACGGTAAATCAAAACGGCCCAGATCAAGCTGACAGCATGGATGTTCACACGAATCCAGGGAAATACCGTAAGTAACCGAGTACAATTTAAATACATACTCACCTGTGTTTATTATCTATGCTGACCATTAAGTTACTATGAGCAACCACGTACGCTTTCGGCAGAAAGTCACAATTAGCAGACAGTAGAGTCACTACGACTTGCCACCGCAGTAATGATGGCGCCGCTAGATTGCGGAACACACAAAGCCGTCACCAGATTCATCTATAGATGTATACATCCTGTGCTCACAGTTAAAAACTTGAGGAAGTTGACGGAAGGATACACATGTGACTACGTCCGGTTTTCAAAATAAGGTGTTAACAAGGATACATATATATGGAAATAAGATGAGTACATTATTAAATTCACCAGAAGTATAAAACCTGTGTCCCTTATTAATTACATAGAAAATACCGCAAAATTGTGAGGGCAATGTCTTCATTCTTTGATTTTTGGTTGCTGGAATTTTTTTTTATGAATAATTCTTGAGAATTTACCATCGGCTTATTTGACCCAAACATTATAATTAATAAAAGAAAACAACCTTTTGTCTTTTCATAATAAGTTAATTATCTTGTTATGTTGAGATAACAACATAATTAACTTGTGATCTTGTGATAACAGTATTAAAAATACATTTTGAATCATGTCCGTTCAGGGCTTCCGTACAGTTCTATCTCACTGTTTTTCCTGTAGCCTTTGTTTTCTTTGCTGTCATGGAGTGACACTGTGTGATTCATGCTGAGACCAAGCACTTGCTCATACACACACTCACATGTCACAAGCGTACTTACAGCACTCATACTCATGTCACACACACACAATGCACATAGTAAATTTAACTGTGTGTACGTGTTTGTGTGAGGCGGGTGCAAGCAGAGAACCCAGTTGAGATTACAGAGTGTTGACTCAGAGGTAAGCAGTGTGCAACTCTATCTGTTGCCTGTTAGTCAGGCATTTAGGCTTAGCTTGCTGCTTGCCAAGGCCCAGCTTTGGTGTCACTTTAAGCATTTCCTTGCCCACCCGCTTCATTTTCTCTGCAAGCGAAGGCAGCAAAAAATGCTCTTTTGAAGCTGCCCATTTCCGTCTTGTCTACCTTCTGCTGCATTGCATTTGTCCATAAGTAGAGATAGTCCTTGCTGTAATTCTTTCACAGATATTTCTGTAAGCACAGCATCTCTAAAATTACAGTTTGTATCTATAGAATAGCCGGCAATTTTCTTACCCAGAATCCAGAAACCAGGGGCTGATGTAAACAAGAAACTGAACACTGTAGTCTCTAATGTCTGTAATATGGGAGTCAAACAAAGCCAAGGCCACAGCCAGGATTTTAGAGGTCATGAATCCCCCCAACAGAGCCCTCACCATTTTGACCAGAAGCCAAAAAGGACTCTGATTTTTTTTATTATTATTCAGTTATCTGTTCAATAATACTGTCTGTAAATGGTATATTTTATATCAAACTTAGAACATACCCACTGTGTGTATGTTTTTACAATGTAAAGTCCCCCCAGGTTGCAAAAATCATACAGAGGTCATAACCTCAGTATCCTCAATGGTAGCTATACAAGCCTGTACAAAACTGAGCCACTGATACAGCCCTGCCCTTTTATCTGAAGCAGGACAGGCTACAGTTAGCTATTTGCAGTTGTGCAGTTAGTAGAAGACTATTGTGTTGGTTGAGGAGATCAATGCTTTCAATATAATCCATGTGTCCTGGTCAGCTCCTTTGTTTACCTGCTCCAAGCTAACACTTTAGCATATACTGCACTGAGGCTGCTAGCATTTTACCCAAAACAGGAACATTTTAAAGGAAAAGAAAGGTGTTAGTCAGTGTTGTTACGTGACATAGTAGACTGATCATTTTCTTGTCCTGCTAGCAGTGCAGGTGAATGATGGCTACGTGGGCAGATAGCCATAAAAGGTACCAAGCTCGTTGGTGTTAATCAGAGGATGAACCCTTTTCAATTTGGACTCTCCATGAGCTGTCCTCTATAGCGCCACCTTCAGGACAAGATATCACTAAATATTTAAAGCTAATGGCCAGATTTCAATTAAAGGAAGAGTCCAACATTTTGGTAAATATGATTATTTGCTTTCTTGCTGAGAGTTAAATGTTGTAAAATTTACCAAAATGTTGATTCTTCCTTTAAATTTGCTCCCCAGAGGATAAATGCTAATTATTTTTGGTGACCTTTTCCTGACCCTTCGTCTCTTGCCACCATGAGGCTAAACTTACAACTTGGTGTTCGACTACTGACTGATCTCACAGAATTTCTCTAAATAAGTCATTATCTTTACCAGAAGTTTCATACTGATTTAAAAAGATTTAGAAATTTAAATTAAAGGAAGAGTTAAACATTTTGGGAAATGTGCTTATTTGCTTTGTTGCTGAGAGTTAAATGAAACGATTGTCACCACTCTGCCAGCTGTTGGTTAGCTTAGCTCAGCATCAAGATTGGAAATAGGGTGGAAAAGCTTGCTTGACCCTGTCCAAAGGTAAAACAAACCTGCCTACCAGCACCTCTAAAGCTTACTAATTAACACATTAGGACTATATCTGTTTCCAGTCTTGATGCTAAGCTAAGCTAAGCAAACCGGCCGCTGGCTGTAGCTTCATAAGTGAATTTCCCAAAATGTTGATTCTTCCTTTAAATTAGCTCCCCAGAGGATAAAATGTAATTTTTTTGGTGACCTTTTTCTGTCCCTTCTTCCCGTGCCACCATCAGGCTAAACTTAGGCTACATCTTTTGGTCCGACTACTGGCCGATCTCCCGGAATTCCTCTAAGTAAGTCATTATCTTTACCAGAAGTTTCGTACTGATATAAAAAGGTGAAGAAGGCTTGTTTTTTGATGAGGAACTAACCAAAATCTTTTGTTATGCCTGCTTTTTTCCTCCTGTTTGACACCGTTACACACACACATTCAGACACACACACAGACAAAACAACACGCATGTTACGTCTGAACCTAATCTTCACCGTGTTGTGTCGGCGTTGCAAACGGTATACTGTCCACGTCTGAGACAGATATTGAAGATATGAGAGCCTAACTATCACGTGGAAATCCTGGACCACTGAATCAGTCTTTGTGATGGCAAACAGACTCGTGACAAATCTCCAGCATTCCTTTTTTTTGATGATGGACTACAGGCCTGGTCAACAGCCTGAATTATGCAATGACACAACTAACTCCAACCCTAATCTAGACGAGTGGTCCACAGACAGAATAAAACACGACATGACTCCATGTTACTTTTCAAAAACAACAGAGAAGTTGCCTTAACTCTTGCTTGTATAATCTCTACAGTTAAGACAATGATGCTCGCTTGTAAAGAAGAGTCTCCCTTCTTTGTACAAAACGAAATATACCAGAAACAACAACTTTGTTATCTTGCTAGTGTCAATGTATAGATGATCAGCTTTTTTCTGTAACTTGTATGGACCGTCACATTTTTGCTAAGAAGAAAACCCTCCTCCCTACTTCCTTGTTCCCAAACATCCAATCTGTTCTGTTTTAACTTGTGGTGGACTGTCAAATCTTTTTGTGTACATTTTATAGTATTATTTATTGTTGACAAGTTTTGCATTTGCAAATAATAAAAAAAAAAAGTGAAGGTGGTTTGACCTGAGCATTCGATTCCAATGTAAATGCCTGGTGAACAGTGAAAAGCTTTTTTTTAATTATTAAAATGGAGAAAACAGTGATATGAGGAGATGATCTTCTGTCTTTTTATTATGTAACATGTACATAACATGTGGCCAAAATTGCTTTTGGAAAATAGTCATTTTTTTGTGTTGTAACAGTATTTGTTTTATCCAGTGAATTGCTCATGAAGACAAATAAATAAGAGGCACACACAACTCTGTTTCAGATGGGTCATATCTGCTCATTCGGTGTACATTTACAGCTTTATACTGTAAGAGATAAAACTACCATCTGTCTTTTCGCATCAGTTATTGGGAGATTTTGACTTCACTTCATCACATGATTTACAGCGTGGCAGAGGAAGCTGTGAAAAATCACAATTCATAACTTGCATGTGAAATGTCCTCAAAAAGTGGCGTGCTATTTATACGCCTTCCCGTGAGATCACATTGCAGCCAGAGGTGTCACATTTTTAAGTCGATATGTTAAAACCTTTAATATAAACACTGAGAAAAAGCTGAGAAACTGTACCCTATATGAACAGCATTATAAAAAAGCAAGATATGAACCATTCAGTGTGTATGAAATTATGTATCTGTATCTGACTCTTTTTTAGGAGCCCATGGCAATGAGTAACAAATTGTCAACCAATTTTGAATAGGATGCAAACAAAAACCAGCTCCTAAAAAACAAGGATGCCATAACGCCTACCAGTCAAACACATTCATGCTAACAGCTCTAAAATGCTATTAATAATTAACGCACATGGGATTTCGTGTTTAAACACATTTTAGATTATTGAATCATTCATAACGAGTTAGGCTTTGGTTATACCATTTAAATATTGATGACTAAGATGGAGTAGATTGAAAATTAAAAAAGAAACAGCACAGAATAATGAGCTCAGTTTAGTCATTAAGTAATGATTTATAAATTGGTTAAAAATGTGGACTTGTAAAATGTCACAGAATCTTTAAAATAATTTCATTTTATCACCAGCGGAGGATGATAGAGTGACAATTGGATTTCAGAAATATTCCCACTGTCAGTGAAGCTGACCCAATAACAAGCTGTACAGTTGGAGTACGGTCTAGACCTGCTCTATAAGCGTCTTGAGATAACTTCTGTTATGATCTGACGCTGTATAAACATAAATTGAATTTAAGTGACTTTTAGGTCCCAGCTCTGCAGATGAGAGATGTGGATTTAATGGTCTCTAGCTCCATCTTGTGGCTCCTGAAAGTGTTGGCCTGCACTCCTTACTAGGGAGGTAATGGGAAAAGGCTTGATTTCCTCAGAGGGGAGACACAATTTAATGAATACACAACCAAATGCCTCCAATACAAAAACTCTGTGTGAAAAAAGAGACTCTGTTGAGTTAATTCAACTCTTGATGTATGCATACGCGGAAGGGACAAAATAACACAAACCCATTTTTGAAGATTTGTTGAAGATTATTGCATTGCATAAAACTGCTCAGCATTTGTATAACATATACTTTGGCTAAAATATGAGGTATTGTTTTTATTAATTTATTGACAACTTTACAATATAACCTAATCCTAAAAAACAACTAATTTTTTTGTTTTGTTTATTTGACAATTCATTTTAAAAAGACATTTACATACTAGCTTGTTGAAAAGGAGGTTAAATAACACTTGAATCTTGCACAAAATTTTGGTGATGAAAAACTGTCATGGCCATTTTCAAAGGGGTCCCTTGACCTCTGACATCCAGATATATGAATGAAAATGGGTTCTATGAGTACCCACGAGTCTCCCCTTTACAGACATGCCCACTTTATGATAATCACATGCAGTTTGGGGCAAGTCATAGTCAAGTCAGCACACTGACACACTGACAGCTGTTGTTGCCTGTTGGGCTGCAGTTTGAAATGTTATGATTTGAGCATATTTTTTATGCTAAATGCAGTACCTGTGAGGGTTTCTGGACAATATCTGTCATTGTTTTGTGTTGTTAATTGATTTACAATAATAAAAATATACAAATGTTTGCATTAAGCAAGCATATTTGCCCACTCCCATGTTGACAAGAGTATTAAATACTTGACAAATCTATCTTTAAGATACATTTTGAACAGATACAAAATGTGCGAGTAATTGCGATAATTGCAATTAACTAATCACTAATCACACTAATCACACACACACACACACACATATATATATATATATATATATATATGTACAGGGAAAAAAGTACTTTAAATCATAAAGTAGTCTTAATCATAAATAGTCCTAATAAAATGTCCCTACATTTGAATTAATTCAAACTCATAAATTTAAATCTGCGTGCATATACTCTGACATATTTATCAGACTGATCTAGAAAATAAACAAATTCAAAGATTATATGCCAGTGTGAAAAATAATGAGACTTTTCTCAGGCATGAGCACAGTCAGCAGGGGTGCTGTTTGTTTCTTTCTCTCACCTCTGATTGCTGCTTTGGAAATCCAAGGCTGTGTTAACTATGAGCACATTTAAACCAATCAATTCACTCTGTGGCATGATTTCAAACAGAAGTCTAGCATTTAGTGTGGTCAATCATAGTCTCTTTTATCATGAGGTATAGTAGGCAGCGATTATCATTATATCGGTGGCTACCACTTTCTCAGTAGCTCCCTGTCACACATATTTGACATATTCTAAGAAAAAAGGATGGCACACAAAATGGCTTATTATTTTATTATATTATATTAAAGTGATATTTTCTGCAGAATGGAGACTTATGTGGTATCAAAATCTGCAGACCATTCAACTGTCTTAGTGGCACAGCTGACCAAAGCTCATAGTCTACCTCATATTTTTACTCTCCACCAAAAATGATCAAATAAAAGAATTTCAGATCAGATTAGAGTTAATCAGTGGTATTATATATTAGGATGCCATGAGCAAAGATTAAATAAGGCTCACTAATATGAGCTCAGTATGGTGGTTGTCTGATTTATCTCTGCCAAGTGATGAGACAAGGTTACTGAAAACATCCTGATTTGGTTTTATAAATGAAAAAAGGAGGTGTGAGGTAAAACTGCAGTTTCTTTAACTTGTGTCTCATGCAATTCATCACTGTGTTGTTTCACACTATATTTCCCAGATATCAAACAAACAGCTATGAAGGATTTTCTCTTATTAAAGTTGGTGTTTCTGTAGGAGGCACTCGTGTGTTTGTGTGTTCCACCACTGTCTGTTGCTCTTCATGCAAACTGTTCTAAATAAAGAAAATGCAAAATGCATTACCTCCTTTTCCCAGGAAAGAGTGAGCAAACACCAGCTGTGTATTGAACAGCAAATGTAAACGGCTGCAAGTGGAATGACTGTTTACTGCATCAAAGAAAGGGACGGTTATAACTTATTTCCATAAAAATGCAACACTTCACTATCATAGAGCTATGACCATTAAACCTGCAATAGGCAGAATATGTTTGGCATCATTGGGCAAAAATTCCATAATAACCTTTCAGCATCAAGTGTTCTGAGAGGCAACTAGACTTCTGCACCTCCTCTTAGCTCTGTTTTCAGGCTTTAAAAAATCTAGGCTGTGACAGCAGACTTTGACCAATCACAGGTCATTTCAGAGAGAGAGAGAGCGTTCCTATTGGCTGTGCTCCGGCTGGTGGGCGGTGCTTGGTATTTCCTCAACTGATCTCAACATGGCTGCCAGATCACAAACGTTATCATTTTACAGCTAAACCGTGCACTACAAGATGTTTCTGAAAACATTTGAGGTGAGAAATAGGCATTACAGTAACAGAATATTGATTCATATTTGATCAGCGCTGCCTAGTTTGACCGTTTGGTCAGAGTTTGCGAGTGATTGACAGCCGCTCAGAGACAGCAAGGCTCCAGCTCGGCTCTGATTGGTTGTTTTCCTCCGGTCTGTGAAATCTTGTAGATGCCATTAGGAGCACAGGAGGACACCGGAGGACACAGAGGAACATAATTATTTTCAGATTACCTGTCTCAAGCACACTTCTGTCAGGATATAGTGACCATTTTATAAAAATAACTTTCTTAATCATATTTGCTCCTTTTCTACCCACTCCAGCTTTAAGTTGGAGCAAGGTGAAGGAATGCATCTGTGGTCCAACAGCTCCCTCTGTTGTGTGAAACAGAATATATCACATTTTCTGACAACAACACCCCAAACTCTCACATTGTATTATCATTTATTTATTTATTCATTACAATGATTATACAAGGAAGAATTTGTCCGGCTATCCAGTCAATTTAATATGTCAGTCTCATACTTAATTTGTTTCAATTCTCACCTAATTAATCCAAGTGAACTCAACTATTATTATTATTTTGTCAGAGAAACCCCAAAGTGCACATGGTCCTTAAGAGTTGATTAGATAACTAATATCAGCCATGGTTTAAGCAGGTACGTATGAATAATAGCTAATAATTAAACAGGACATAAAAATCTTAATATGTTATTTTATTTGTTATTGTTCACCTACATTTTCTGCCAATGACCAAATAAAAATAATATATTAAATATAAATTGACTTTCTATTTTAAGTGAAAACTGTGCCACCAAACATTAATATACAGAGCTTAATTTGAAAGGGATAAATTTACAGTGGATCCAAAATTTCCACAACAAATATTAAACATATATTTAAAGAAAATCAAGTAAAAAGAATAGAGAATTAGATGCTGAAATAAATAAATAAAAGTTGATAATAACCCCCGACCGTAAAAAATAAGTAAATGCTGAAATACATGAATAAATGAATACATATTGGAATAAATAAATAAAAGTTGATAATTAAACAGGACATATAAAATTAAATGTTATTTTATTTTTAACATTTTGTTCATCTTTGTTTTCTTTACTTTTTGGTTGTTTTTACCTTGATTTGGCAGAGGCAGTGACAGTTGTGGGAGAGAGAGGATGACATGGAGCAAAAGTCTGTGGGTCAGATTCGAACCCCTGGCCACTGTGACAAGCATTGATACATAGGGTGTCATCCTCACATTCGTTTTGTTGCTGATGCTGAAATAAATAATAAATTAAAAAAGAAAAGAAAATTGCATAAGCAAATGTATAAATAAATAATTTTCTACTTATTTATTTGCACATATATAAAACTGCACAAAATCCAGTCAATGAAAAAAACAAAACAAAAATGTGTCAGGAGAGGTCAAGAAGCCACAGGCTTATACAAAGGACCTCTCCCCAACCCCAGGAGAAAAAAAACAACTAAGGAATAAACATCTAAACTAACATAATTTTAAAAATACAGCAAAAGTTAAACATCAACAAGAAGTACACAAAATGTGCAGAAAAAACCCTAACCAAACAATAGAAAACAATCCAATAAAAACAACGAAACACACAAAAAAAAAACAGTACAGAAGAAAAGAAAATATATCTGAACTTATCAAAAGATAATTAGACATCATGAATTTAATGTGATGATAATTTCCTTTTAAAATGTTCTAAGGATAACGAGCTCTTGATAACATGTATTTTGGTGTTCCATATTAGTACACCACGATATAAATAAATAGCAACACACGAGGCAAACACTCTGATACTGTACTTTTAGCTGGCTGTGGAATAACCTGGTTTTGAGCTAATTATTCGTTTTAAAATAACTGTATAAACAAGTAAAGGACATAATACAGACAGAGAGGTAGAGGTGCAGGAGGAGGACAGAACAGGTGTCTTCTGGGTAACGTAGTCCTCGGTGTGTTGATGTGAGGGGGAGGAGAGACAGGCAGCAGTGTGTGTGTGTGTGTCCGTGTGTAGATGTGAGTGCCTGGTGAAGAAGAACTCAGCCGCTGGAGGACTTTTCTCTCTACGAGTCAAACTACTTATTTATCTGAGTAAAAACCCCAACAACAAGGACAAGGACGAGGAGGAGGACACATGCGAAAATGCGAGAAGAAATCCAGGAAGCGAGTGTCTTGTGCTTATTAAATATTCAGCGCGGGAGAACAGACATTATTATTATTATCGCCCCTCCGGAGGACTTGTGGCAGCACTGAGGATAAAACTACAACAGTAACGGGCTTCAGACGACACTGGATGGGCTGAAGAGAAGCGGAGTTCAGACTGAAGAAGAGCCAAAGCGTTTCCAAAGGGAAGGGGAGGAGAGGAGAGGAGAGAGAGAGGGGCAAAGAAAACGCCCTGCTGCCTGTTGCTGGTATCTCTCCACACATTCAAACTTTATTTGGAAAAAACAATGCATCTTTCACTGAACGGGAGGTGATAACTCAAGAGTGACGCTGTCTCTAATTAGCTGGAAGCCAAAGAAGGCTAGCTAAACTTGGCTCTAAGTTTTGTTGGAGTCTGCTCTGGGACTATTTTCTGTCCTCATTGTGCAGACTATTCGTGTTGGGGGCGAGTTGGGTGGGCTGAGAGAGAGAGAGAGAGCCTCAAGGCTGCTCCGCTAGGCCCCCACGGCCATTAGCCAGCAGGAACAAAGAGCTTTCACATGTAAAACTCCCAAAACAGTTTGTGGAAAACATATTTTTACTGAACTTTTTGTAAGGAGCTGCTGCAGCCATGTCGCTGGGCGCGGAGAGGAGGATGGAAACCCGGCTGAAGAAGCTGGAGGACATGATCAGAGAGCCCAGGTCTGCCATCAACCTGGAAAGTTTACTGGTAAGTCAAAGTGGGATCAACACCTCCATACATTATTAATGATGATGCCATGTTGACTATTTGCTGAAATGCTGCACACTTGCTATTGACATGTGTGTATATATATCTTCCTTTTTCCTTCTTTTCATTCCCACTTTGTAACCTGCTACTGTTAGCATTGCTTTTACACACTGTGATGCTGCATAGGACTATTTATTATCTATTTCTCCACCAGTTATGAAACTGCTGTCCAGAAATCGGATACTTTGCCATATTAATACCCATTATTTAATGATGCCTGAAATGCTACACACTTGGGTTATGCTATTGACATATGTATATATAAATATCTTCCTTTTCCTTCTTCTCATGCAAGACTGTGATGCTGCATAGGACTATTTATTATCTATTTCTCCACCAGTTATGAAAAACTGCTCCATTCTGTCCAGATACTTCCAGATACTTTGCCATATTATTAATACCCATTATTATTTTTGTGTGGAAAAAGCTGTGAAAATGGTGAAAGAGCCTCATGGTGGATGTACTGTAGATGGGCCTGATTAATAGTTAAGACTGAGAGCAGACAGTGCAGTTTGGGGCTCTGTGAAGCGTGTCTACAGATTAGGATTAACTAGTAGAGAATGTCCCACTCCACTTGGTGTGTTTTTTGGAGACTAATATTTCCGGCTAAAACTCCCTCCTGGGTAACAGTTGGGCCCACCAGACCAGGATTGACCCACTATACCCATAAGATCTACATACCTAGTCAGGTCTTAGAAAGATGTTGTCCACTCAGTACCAACATTTGTTTGTTTGTTTGTTATTTACATTTTTTTTGACAGAGACAAAACTCATGCCTCTTAAAATGTTTGTATATTTGTGTAAGGTCTTCTGGAAACCAGTATGAAACAACTTAGGCTACAGCTTTTTCACAGATAAATATGAACTCTTAAACCATCTAACCATGAGTTGCTATCTTTGGTGTGATCAATTCATAATCAATATTAATTTGACATGCATATATGTGAAACTAAACCCTCAACCTGTCACTGCATGCCCTCAGCTGTCAGCAAAGTGCCCTTATATTCCATCTCTAAAATGTTACATTAAAGACCGTGTATAACAGAACATGTTGTGAATCATACTGATTCCACTTTAATGTGTTTCTGTCTTGCTTCCCACATATTTCCGGGAAGTGAGCTGATGCATTTCCACCACTGTTTCCTCTTGAGTTGACGTGGTCAGAAGAAGTTGTGAGATTTTTCAGTTAAGCAGCAAAGTCTCATGTCCTTGTGTTTACATTTGTAAGATTGAATTCATTCATACAGCAATTGTCATGATTGACAATTTCAAATATTTTTTGTAGGTATAGTGTTTTGTAGGAATGCACCAGTTGTAAAATTCTGGGCTGATGGCCTGATGTTTAAAATAGCAATTTGGCCGATAGCCGATACTTTGTTGTTGTTGTTGTTGTTGTTTATTCCTTTTTTTGTGCCAGGGAAACAAAGACCTCTTCAGTATAAGAAAAAAAAATAACTGAGTTGTCATTCAGCATTTCATTACACTGTCTTTGAATGAGCACAAATTCAATCACACCAAATAGATTAATTTTAAATTTTTAATAACCAATACAACATTTAGACATTTACAAAATTGATGCAACACAACCGATAAACATTGACCACTGCAATTGGTGAATGTCATCTTATTTACCGATAGCCCGATGGCAGTCAAGAAGGTGAATATCGGCCGAATAAAAATTGGTGCATCCGAACTAATCTGTTTATCAGGCTACGGATAGACCAGAGGTCTGTACTACAAAGCAGGATTTGCGGTTAGCGAGGTAACCTCAGGGTTAACTCTGGACTTTCCTTGGATCACTTCTTATCTAGGTAGATCACCATGGTAACTTATGCTGAATAGCTAACCTGCTCCGGAGCAGGTTATGTTCCAGATAAGAGATCAACTCGTATGAAAACACCGTCTACTGACCAATCAGAGCTCAGTGAGCAGATCGTATGATAATATTACACAAATACGAAGAAGTTTAAGTCATAATCTAGGCTGAAATCAACATAGTTTAAACTGACAGATGCAGGAAGGACAGCTGGATTTATGCTCTAGGTGCTTACCGCTTTGAATTATGTTTTTATATTTATTTTTTTACTTGCTCTCAAATCCATTTCACACCGCCGGAGACGGGGGACGCAGCGGAAAGAATGCTGAGATAGTCACGCACGCTGTATACTTGTCAAATGGCATGAAGAAGTGTAGTCTATTCATCCATTACACTTATGAAAGATATTTATAATATCACTGCCCCATCTGGACAACTACATTTGACTTTTGAGTGTTTCGTTAAATTAATAAATCTGTTAATTTACGCATTCACACATCGGCATTCTTTTGCCAGCTGTCCTTCCTGCTTTTAGTCTGGATTATGTGTTCAACTTTATCGTATTTGTCTAATATTATAGTTTGCTCTTCCTTTTGTAAAACGTGCCGCTCTGCCTGTCTGTCTGCAAGTCTGTGGACTTATCCATGTCTGTAATTGGTCAGATCCTGCAAACACCTCCTCTTTCATGTGAACGCGCTCATATCCAGACTGAGAAACCCTGGGTTGACCCACCGAGTTGATAACCAACGTCGTAGGACCGCTTAGTGGGATCTCGTTTGTTGGGCTTAATGAAGCCAGATAATGAGAAGATACCCTGGGTATGTTGAACTAGCTTCGTAGTACAGGCCTCAGTACTGTTAATGATTGCTGATTATTTTATACAAAGTCAAAATAGGGTGTCAGTATTGGAAATTTCCTCTACTGATACAATCTGATGCCATCATGTATCATGTCAAATACTGAGGCAAAGGGAAAATATTGTCCCCTTTTATAAATAGCAGAAGCTACAGCTTTGTTTTGGAGAATAAAGTTACATTATTTGGCAAAGGATACTTTTCAGTAGAGACGAGACTTAAATTGTAATACTCTGAGCTGGGTCTGCTGAAGAAGTACATGTGGTGTACCCCTTGAGAGATGCTTTTGGCAAGTTTTGTGATGACCTAAAGTTGCATAAGGCAGTGGAAAAATCCTCCCGTTATACCAGTGTATATCATGACATCAGGCTGAAATAGCATTAGATTAACCCTGTTTTCCCAAAATACATTCTGGTGTTGGTTATACTCTACAGGAACTAACACATCTGAACCCTGTGTACAATGTCTAGACACAAGGACATTATTTTCACCTCTAACTGTAGTTCAGAGCCAGCACTGTGTCACAGGACCTACTTTAGCTGTAAAGTTATGATTCGTTTTAGTGGTGGCGTTTGAATTTCTGGGCCTCCTAACTGGATCTGACAGAGGGCAAACACACTGTCGGGTCTATCTTAAAAAGCATCACCTCACCCCTTTTAATGGGCCCCATCTAGCTTGGGGCCCCCTGTACGTACCCTCCCCTGTCCCCCCCTCCACACTACTTGAGGCTGTCCTGCTCTATTCCCTCTTCCCTTAAAAACATTTAGCAGAATACTTGCTTGAACACCGTGGTGTTTACTTCCTGCACGCGAGCCGGAGAGATAGAGGTGTTGAGTGTTGGAGACAAAAGTTGAGTGGGAAGCATGCGTAGGAGAGAGCAGGCTGCAGTTTTCCATTTTTAGCAGCCGCGGAGCTGTCGCAGGGATCAAGAAGTTTTGCTGCTCGCGGTGGGATTTCAAACTGACGCACACACAAACGCTAAGGGCTCAGAAATGTCCTTTTTTGCAGGTGGAATAAAAACATGCATACTTTAAGTGCCTTAATAATTGCTCACAGGCTCATATTCGGTAAACAATGAATCACACATCCCCTACTGTTGCGGCATAGCAACAGCAAGAAAAAAATCAGAAGAAGCTGCTTTGTTGACTACTGTATAGTCCCCTAAATAACAGCTTTGTAAAAGAAGCTCAGTAATTAATATTGGGCTTGTACTGTTCAGTGGACTTGAAGTTAGATGTGTGTAGGACTAGCCAGGGAGCTGTGGGCTGACTACCCTGAGGATACGGAAAGCTGACAGTGAGGAATCTGCAGCATCTGTCGAGTAAACTCAGTGACCTTCCTGTAAAGAAGTCTGAAATCTTTATAAGCTGGGATACACAGTAGTGTACTCACAGGCTGTATATAAGAAGTGGACGTAGTCACTGTGACGTCACCCATTGTTTTGTGGACTGCTGTTTTGAAGCCTTGAGTTCCATCTTGTTTTTTTTGCAGCCAGAAGTGACACGAGAGGGTGGAGCTAAGTACAACCGAACGCCGAATAAGGCCCCGATCACACTGAGGCAGATTGCTACAAGCGCAGCCGCTTCAAAAATGCCCCTTGGCAAAAGGCGTCGGGAAAAACCGCTGATGCACCTGTGGAACAGGGCTGTATGTTTTATCAGGCGGTCCCTTTCTCTCTCTCTCTCAAAGACAGTAGCCTACATGAAACTATCACGATATGAGTCACCCCTTCCCTCTCACAGTCCAACAGCTAGCCAACTAACTAGCTAGCTAGCCCTACCACATCTACAGGAAGTGGTAAAGTGGTAAAGTCTGTGTATATGTCTATGGTAAAGTCTGCTTCTTACTTGATTTGACTGCCTGAGCCAAGTGTGACATTGACGAGTGGGGCTAAAAACCACTATGAGCGCAGAGCGGAGCGCACGGCAGGCGTACCATAGGAAAACAATGGTTTTGCTGGCGATGCGTTTCTAGCGCCGGGTCTCAGTGTGATCTGGGCCTAAGACATTTTTAGGTGACCAAAACATGTTACATTAACTTTCTTGAACTGAAAACACAACACGGACAACTCCCAGACTGGACAATGCCGTGGTAGCAACCTGTCAATCACGAGGTAGCCACGCTCTAAAGCATACCTTGCTTTATGATCTATTTGACTCTAAATGAGACCATAATTTACTAAATGAACATCATGCTGTATTGAAGAAGACTTGAAACTAGTGATTGAGACCATAAACTCATGTTTACAATGTTTACTGAGGTAATAAATCAAGTGAGAAGTAGGGTCATCTTCTCATAGACTTCTATACAATCAGACTTCTTTTTGCAACCAGAGGAGTCGCCCCCTGCTGGCTATTAGAAAGAATGCAAGTTTATGGCACTTCCATCATTGGAGAGATTCATCTGTAAACAATTTTATCATCTGTAATTGACCCTTTAAGTCGGTGGTTTTCCAAGTGAGGGGATTCCGGGGCATCTCCAGCAAAAAGGTGAATTATTTATTTTCACTATAATTCCATCTATAAGTAACACAATCACAGAATGTATGACTATTTTGGTCATGGGTTTCATGCACTTTCGGTAATAAAACTTATAAAAGTGAGGTCTTGAGGTGAAAAAGTTTGGGAACACCCGCTTCAAAAAAAGAACAAAACACTCAGCAAATATCACACAAATGATTATTTAATGGCGCCGTACACTGTGGTCATATAAACTGCAAATCACTTTATTGCCTCTATCAGCATTCGATCAAATGTAACCTGAAGTCTCAGCAACCTTCCCCCTGTGCAAACTGCGGTGATCATTATTTGGCAGCACATTACCACTGCTGACTGAAGTGCTGGACTTACTTGGCAGCTCCAAGCACAGGGAGTGATTGTGGAGGGCAAGCAACAGAAAGGGCATTTCTCGAGATAAAGAAAAATATGGACATTTGATTGCAAGTCACATAAGTTGCCTTTCTGCCGTCCTGAAGGAAATGACCTCACTGAGTAAATAGTTGGCAGCTATATATGGGGCTCAAAGTCCCTGCGAATGACTGCACTTTCCCCTTTCGCTTTTTCAGCCTTATCTCTTTTTTTCTCTGGCTCTGCTTCTTTCTCAGCCTGCAGCTCAGCCCCTCCTCTCAGGCTTGTTAAACACACTGCAGGTATTTTAACTATAGCTCCAGTCCAGAGCCTTTTGATGCAGCTGTAGACCCGGTACTGCCAGATAACTTTATGCACAGCACTTCAGTGTGAACGATAACGAGATATGGATAGCTAAGAGTCTGTGTGATGTCTTCCAGATCATGTCTAGGAGGCAGTCCCTGGCTGTCTTTTTCCTATTCATCCAGTGTGATCCTCTCCTTACTCAGCATTAGGAGACCAAGACATTTAATAACATAATACATAGGGGTGAGGAAAACATTTATTCACCTATTTTTTTTTTTTAACGATTTTGAAATTATTTTTTTTAATGCCATAATCTTTATATTTGCTTCATTTGAGTCTATGTGGAGGTAGAAGGAAGTTACCGCTTTTTTTGTTGTAGTCTGAGTAACGTGACGTCCTATCCATTATGTATCCTTCAACCAAAACAAACCGCAGTCGACCGAAATGAGAAAGTAGAAAACGGCGGAGGGTCTGCATGGATACGACCTGCACCCTCACATGTTAAATCCAAAGTGATAAACACTACAAATACAGTTAAGTATGGAAGCACTTTGGGTTTGTACACATTGCCAGGAAAAGCAGAGCTAGACATCACAGCTAAAGCTTCACGCTAACTCTGTCGTGGACAGGAAACGTTATCGTATTGTGGTAACGTGCGGTCAAGCCGGCCGTCACTCGCATATCTGAGGTCAAATCGGCCGACGCTACAACTGTAGAGCACCCATATACTGACATTTATGTTAAATGTATTCAAACGGCCTCGATGGAGCTGACCATGGATGGATAAAAAGAACGGAGCTGACGGGGAGAGAGCTAGCGATGGACTTGGCAAAGTTAGCGAAGTATACACGTGTCCGTTTTTCGAAATAAGGGGTTAACAAAGGAAACTGTATATACAACATAAATATATGGAAATAAGAGGGATTGGATTATATTCACCATAAATATAAAACATCCCATCCATCCATTTTCTTTACGCTTATCCGGGGCCGAATCGCGGGGGCAGCAGTCTAAGCAGGGAATTCCATATGTCCCTCTCCCCAGCAACGTTTTGAAGCTCTTCCTGGGGGACCCCGAGGCGTTCCCAGGCTAGACGAGATATGCAATCTCTCCAGCGTGTTCTGGGTCTACCCCGGGGCCTATTACCAGTTGGACGTGCCCGGAAAACCTCCAAAGGGAGGCGTCCAGGAGGCATCCTGATCTGATGCCCGAACCACCTCAGCTGGCCACTTTCGACTCAAAGGAGCAGCGGCTCTACTCCGAGCTTCCTCCGGATGTCTGAGCTCCTCACCCTATCTCTAAGGCTGAGCCCAGCCACCCTACGGAGGAAGCTCATTTCGGCCGCTTGTATCCGCAATCTCATTCTTTCGGTCACTACCCAAAGCTCATGACCATAGGTGAGGGTTGGAACGTAGATGGACTGGTAAATCGAGAGCTTTGCCCTACGGCTTAGCTCCTTTTTCACCACAACAGTCCGGTACGGCGCCCGCATAACTGCAGACGCTGCACCAAACCGCATGTCAATCTCCCGCTCCTTTTTTTCCCTCACTCGTGAACATTACATGTCCGTTATAAATTAAATAGAAAATACCACTAATTTGTGAGGGAAATGTCTTTATTCTTTGATTTTTGGGTTGCTGGAAAAAATGTAATAAATAATGCCTGACAATGACTGATATATACATTACCTGCTGAAAATCAAACATTTTTACTGTATCAATTTAGATATTTTACAAAGTAAGAGTCCCTAGAAGTATATGATTCAACTTTGTCCCATGGTCTAGTGTTAAAATAAGTTAACAAAGATCGCAATAAATCGTAATATCGAATCGCAATACTTAAATCGCAATACATATTGACTTGGCACCCAAGTATCGTGATAGTATCAAATCGGGAGGTAGGTGTACCAGCCCTATTTAATAACGTATTGTACTTATTTTGTTTTGAATGGCCCTTTTCCTCTGTTTGTTTCTCTCATCCATTTCCATTCTCATATTCTCAGTATGTTCCTATCTCCACTCATTTCCCACCTAATGTTTATCACTCTTCTTCTCATCCAGCATCTCCTGTCTCCCTTTTTCTCAACCTTTTCTTATTGTCTCCCTCTCCCCGCCCACGCCAGAACTTCTTCCTTTCTTGTGTAGCTCATCAAGGAGGTGTGGATAACCTCTGTGTGTCTTGTCCTCTGTCTCTACCCTGATAGTCAACCTGAGTGTTCGCTCCGTCTCTGGAGTGCAGTTGAGTTGCTCTCAGGCAAGCAGCAGCAGTCCCGGCTTCAATGTGCTAGCTGGATAGAAACACTGCCTTATAAGGCACTGGGGACGGTGGCCCCGGCCAATTCTTTTTTCTTTTTTTTTTTTCTGCAAAACAAGCCAGTCTCTCTGCTCCACACCTCCTCTGGTGAGACTGTCGGGCCTCTCCGCAGTCTTTTTTTGGGTTTTGCTCCACTCCAGTGAAGAAGACCCGGCGTCTTCCGGGTGTGCAAGCCCTCAGCGGTGTTAAAATGTCAAACTTTACTTCAGCTGATGTATCGTCTGGTCCTCTTTAGTGGTCAAAGTAACTTTATCAAGGTTCTCCCTGTTGGTTGAGGCCATAGATGGCCCAGAGGGTTTTCTAAATATCTATGATACGTTTTGCGTCAGGGCTTAAGTTTGAACTACAAATACTCCTATAAGTAATTTGAGTTGATGTTCTTAGAGGAATAGTTTGATATTTTGGGAAATCTCTTCTTGTCGAGAGATAAGCTTGATACCACTGTCGTGTCTGTATGGTAAATATGTAGCTACAGCCAGCAGCTGGTTAGCTTAGCTTAACTTAGCACAAAGACTGGAAACGAGGACCTGGCTCTGTCTCAAGTTAACAAAAACCACCTACCATCTAAGGCTCGTTATATATTGTTTGATTAATACGTACAAAAGACAGAAATGTTTTATACAGGGATACATATGTGTGCATATTATTTGGCCGCATGACTTGCTGGAGTCCCCCCTCGTAACCTCACTGTGACGACAAGACTTCAGGAAGTTTGCCAAGAAATAGTCTGCCACATAATCCCCCGTGAACCCACAACATGTCTTTTTACATATTCGTTTTTTGCACAGATTAAACAAAACAAGATGTGTTAATTAAAGAATTTAAAAGTGGCTTGTTGGGGTTTTACAGGGTGCTATAAAGACAGAGCGCAATTAAGTCCCGCCCACACCGGAGTGTAAAACAATTCATCACTCCAGTGACTTTGTATTGTGTGAAGGTGTCTCCTTGTCACTTTGGTCTGCTAGCAAACAACAAAACAATGCCTAAAAGTTCCTGTGTTGTGGGATGCACTACCAACAGGGTAAAGAAGCCAGAACTAAGATTTTATAAGCTGCTGAACTGAAAAACTGAGCCTTCAAGACGACAAAAGTAGATACAGTACAGGCAGGCAATAAGACCTGATGCATCAGCAGGAAGAATGGGAACACTGTGGGATCCTGACACTCAGTATGCTTACGTGTGCAACAAGCATTCTGTCCAAATGTCAGTTTTAGGATTATAAAGCATTTTGACAACTTGTGTTATAGTGGAAGGTGGATAGATAAGAAAGCTATGCAGTATTGTGTTTGCAAGTACCTTAGCTAACTACAGTAGCTTGCTAACATTAGGTTTTTTTTAACAGCTAACTTATCCCATTATCATTTTAGTTTAATTTCACCCCTGGTAGATAAAGGGTGTTAAACTAATCCTTTGACATGCTGAAATCTGATGTTTGTACTAGCTATAGGTAGGGCTATTTTCTTTGTGTTTCAGCCCTTGGTTGCATATTGTGGCACATTGTTTATCTATTTATTAGCAATATCATATCATACCACGTTTCTTTAGTGGAGAATCCAATTTTAAAGACTAAATCTGTGGGAAACTGGCTGCACTGGTTGAATGGGCTGGATTGTTGTTGACCTCGCAGCTGCTGCGATACTTCACACAGCTGTTTACTGTTAAAACTTAAAGCTAACTTCTTAGTGGCAGGTACATTATGTCAAAATGAAGACTTAAAAAGTAATGTATTTGGAACTAAAATGGCAAGTGACTGGCAAATCTTGAATCTTGTTATTTTGCTTTAAAAAGTAAAAGGCCCCCCCCCCCAAGCCTGCTGTAAAACATTCATTACAGACTGAGCAAAAATCAAAGTCTAGCACACCCACACACTCACGCACCGAAACACACACATAGATAAATATACACATACTTAACAGCACATTATATAATACCTTGGGCAAATAGAACAAGACATGAGCCGGTCCAAGATCCACCTTACAGGGCTGTGAGAAGGAATGCCAAAAATGAGGAAGAACTTAATCTCCAGAAATGAATGGTTATGCTCTTATGTCCAGAAAAACTGAAATATTGCTTAAACGTATTACAATTTAAATGCTACAACTGAATTCCCTATCTGGTTGTATGACAAACCTATAAATAAACTGCTGTGAATCTCATCCATTCTCATAATCTGACATTTGGACTTTGAAGCAGAGCTGGAATAGGGTGTATTGAGGTGTTTACAATGGTATATGGTTCTCATGTGAAAGGAAATGTATACACCCTGAGATTTGTCTTAATCTGATGGATCTTCTTGTCTAGACATAAAGATCGTAGAAGATATGATGTGGCCATGCTCACAACGGTGCATTCAAAAACAACGCATCTTACGAATACAAATGAAACAGATTAGTCTCTAATCTTTGTGCTTTTTAGATATCACAGCTCTGACGGAAGATTTGACTTTTGAAGAACTTTCACTTTCCACACTGATAAAAGTGACGTCAAGCCAGTTATGCAAAGCACACATGCGGTTGACTGTGGCTGACTGCACAAAATCTTGTGAAATTCCGTTGTTGACTTGCGCAAAATCTTCACCCTGTTGTGCGAATGTTAAGAGTTTTCCACCTGAGTCTTAGTGTATTTTTAGTTTTAAATGAGGGTGTGTGTGAGTGAGCAGAGAGGAGAACAGGAGTCTCCCACGCACAATACATAACCCATCCATCTGGCCACAGCGTTATCATTCCATCACAACCTGCTGGTGAAACACAACCTCCTACACAAATACACGGCACGCACTTTCTCTCACGCACAGACACGCATATGCACAGCAGGCTCGAGTGCTCGGGGACACACACTTTTGCGTCGTTCATTTTTACAAGCAAACCCGTTATTCACTTGATCTTAGCAACACACAAGCTGCATTGTGTGCAACCAGCAGCAACGACAGAACAATACAACACATTACCAAACGGCTGTGGATTGTCAGTGAGTTCATGCAGCTTTCCTTTCCTTAAACAAACCCAAACAAGAGCATTTGTATGTGTGTGGTAGAGCTTTAGCCCAGCCGTGTTTTACTGTTGAAGCTGACTTGTTGTAATTCAAATAGTTTGTGCCGATACTAAAAATATTTATACACAAATTTAAGCATTGAAATTGAAACTCAGCCTAATGACAACATTCTAATGTTGCTGGCTTTTTATTGCTAGTTGGTTCACTATATTCAATGGAAGGAAAACAGGTTCTTTGCTGCCTTAGATAAGGAGAAATGTGACAAAAACACAACAAGATAAAAAATAAACAGACAAGGGTGGAAGTATTTTAAGCACAAATTCATTGGTTCCAGCTTCATGAATGTGATTTTTATTCTATTTTATTTATTTTTTAGTCTTGATAGTAAACAGAATAGGGATGTCATGGGAACTGATACTTCGGTACCAAGTCGATGCCAAAATTCTGAAAACACTCGTTTTTCTGCAGGTACCACAGGTACCATTAGCGCTCAAGACTAACAGCGTCCAAATTTGGAAAGGACGCAGTAAAGTCACTATCAACGCATCCAGGTGACGCACCCTATTTTTCCCTGATAATGCCAGATTTGTTACAAATCTGTGTTGAAATTGGCAGGAGGAGAGCCAGTTAACGTTAGCTGTGCACCCGGTGGGCAGCACAGTCCTGCAGAGCTAGCAGCTACAATAACGGAGGTTCATTATGATGCATTCAAGCTCTATTCAGTAAAAATGAGGAGAAGGAGTTCTGTTTTTGTTTTTTTACCGTGGTTTTGAATTGGGTATTGGGAGTCGTGGAATTTCACTGGTATTGGTATTGACTTCTAAATTTCTGGTATCGATCCCTAAAACAGAAATTGTTTGTGTTTGGACTGTTGGTCGGACAAAAGAAGACATTTTAAGACATCATCATGGGTTCTGTGAACTAATGATGGCCAGTTTTTGAGTTGCTGACATTTTATAGACCTTACAATTAATCGAGAAAATAATCAGAAGATTAATTCAGTGGTTCCGGCCCTCTTGGCTTATGATACCCCTTACAAGAAGAAGGCAATATCTACCTGTGACCCTTCATCACAGGTTACGGTTATTTTCTATTTTTCTCTTGAGACCCCTTCTGGGGTTCCTGACTCCCCGGTTGGTCACCACTGGGTTAAATCGATTATGAAAATAATTGTTAGTTGCAGCTGATACATCACACAAGTCTTAGGTTGTGTACATGTTCATTTGATGGAACATGGACATAAATGTTGGGCAACAATATGGTTGGTTTAGAGTTAGAAACATATCTCCCCCTCCCCTCTTTTATCATGTTTTGTTTTTTCTAAGTGGAACATTATGATCATTCAGAAAGCCGTTTAAGGTTAACATACAGCAGGACCTTATGTACATGAAGTCCTCCCTTTGCTATGTATTTTTCCTGGGACATTCTTCAGTATACTTTATTATAAAGCGTGGGTGCCAAAAATGCACAGGGCACAGGAGCATGGGACAGAAATCTGTCAAAAGCAAGAGTAAGACGCACTCTTGTTATTCCCCGTGGAGACATTAGCTGTGCTATTTGTGAGCCTCTGCAGGATTCCTGCCGTCGTGTCTTTCTTGGAGAGTTTACGGGCCCTGCCTGGCACGGTCCCCTCACTCTGCCCGGCCCACCGTTTATCCCCACAACTATTTTTAAAACGGCTGGAATTCAATCAAAACATTAACTTTCTGCTCAATCCTTTTAAAGCCCAGAGCAGTGCTGCTTGTTTTCTGTTCCACATGCCTAGTTATGAGATGGGCATGAGGGGAGGAAGAGGGTGAAATAACTGCAAATAACTGCAAATTGAGCAGGGGGGAGTATTGCGATGTGAGAGGCTTTGAATAGTTGGGTTATTCCTCTCTGTGTTTAGCTCCTTTCAGGTTAACATCATCACATTCCTGACTGGTGGATCCACGTGGCTTTTTATAGGGTGATAAAGAGTGGAGGCAGGCGAAGGGCGAACGACTGCTCTGTAATGTCAACAGCAGGTTGAGTAAATAAAATGGAAAATAATAGAATGCTGAAAAAAACGGGGCACTTATAAACCTCCTGCCTGCTGCTACTCTGTAGCTTCGACTGGTTTCAACTCTTTGTATTTTGCAGGAGTTGCTAAGCAACCAGCCATAACCCCTTGGCTGGATTACAATATAACAGAGATAAAATGCTGAAGTGCTATCTAACAACTCCTACTGATAAGCCTAACTGGACGGATAATACTCCCATCAGCTCAGGAAGACATTACTGTAAGTTGTCCAGGAAGTGCCCCGTATGTCGAGCTCGGGTATAGGACCTGTCAGCATGGCTTGTAATTATTTAGATCCAATGTTACAAAAAAAAAACCCCTCTCTCTTTTATGTAAGTGAAGCCAACATTGCTTTGGACGAGGAAGGGAGGATCTGTGTTTGTCTGGAACCTGTCCAGATATGTGCGATGCATTAAAGACAGCTTTACACTTCCCCAGACACTTGTCAGTTATTTAATATTTATAAATAGCTGCTTCGACTAAGTAGCCGAGAAATGTCCTCCAGAGTCTTGTTGGCATTTTTTACAGTAACACTAATGGAAGCGAATTGGAAGAGCTGAGTGCAGCCATTTCTCTTGTGATACTCTAATACACTAAACAGCTTATTATGTAAGACCTACAGCAGTGGTTCTCAACCTTTCCTTAAGGGACTTTTTTTCTATTATTGAGTAAACTGATGACCCTGACTAAGTGACATATTTTATGGATATTTCATATAATATTCAATAGGGGTATAAATCACCAGTTTCATCACGATACAATGTTATATTGATGCTTTTAGACTACGATATTTGTCGATATCACAAAGTCTGCCATGATATGATTTTGATTTGATTAAATTCAGGAGCCTGCGATCGATATGAGACGATATCATCTGCCCATTTAACACAATCGGTTACATATATATATATATATCAACTCACAAAAAGCAGCAAAAATATGGTTTGGCAATTTTATTTCTGGGCTCTTCCAGACATTTAAATGAAAAACAATCTTATTTTTAATATAAAGAATAAAAATAGATATTGTTGGAGGTCTGGTTTCTGGTAAATGTTGGTGAGCGGCTT
>CAKAOI010000988.1:35854-47015 GCA_916701655.1 Sebastiscus albofasciatus
CGATCGATATGAGACGATATCATCTGCCCATTTAACACAATCGGTTACATATATATATATATATATATATATATATATATATATATATTTGTATATGTGTATATATATATATATATGTGTATATATATATATATATGTATATATATATATCAACTCACAAAAAGCAGCAAAAATATGGTTTGGCAATTTTATTTCTGGGCTCTTCCAGACATTTAAATGAAAAACAATCTATTATTTTTAATATAAAGAATAAAAATAGATATTGTTGGAGGTCTGGTTTCTGGTAAATGTTGGTGAGCGGCTTGTCAATACAATGAGAATAGCTGGTCCACCTTAAAGGTCAGCCACCTTAAGTGAGCCTGAGCTGAAGTTGTTGCTAACTTCGGCGCTAACCCCCTTCACTTCACCTTCACACCAACAGGTAGCAAGCAAGACACAGGAATTTGGCTTGGATCTTGAGGAGCTGTAGCATTTATTCACCAACAAATAAACTGTAACTTACACACACTGCACTGCTATGTTCACAGCTATAATGTTAGTGCTACTCACCATCACACACACATGCTCTCTCGGTTGACCGCACACTTGCTAACGCTATGCCGCTCGGTAACTGTCGACGAACAACACTTGTCTTTTTGAAGTCCAATGTTGGAAATCTGTGAAACCGAATCCCGTCTGCCTTCTTTCTAATCTGAATACTTTAGCACAGAGCACCAACTTCATCTACCTGCCTGCCATGCCGCTTTGTTGTTCTTTTTTTGGATTGTAGCACCTCCAACCTTACAGTGTAACAGTATGTACATGATTGATTATTAATGGATCTTTGTGATGAGCAGTGACCTTTTCCTCACAAAAACACTTAAGACTTCTGAACTATTCAGTGACGCTTGATCTCTATTTGTTTCCGTCCATTGCCTTGGACAGATATGTGGACGCACCTCAGGTGCATAAGCTCCACATGTGACCTGTCCCAGCTGTGTCCAGCTGTTCTGCCAGTCTGCAAACGATCAATATTTTTGCCTGTGATCAGAGAGCTCGGGGACAACTAGGCATGTTTTTACTACCTGGCAGCAGCCTGTGAGTTCACTTAAAGAAGCCTGAAACATGTCGTGGTTTCACCGTTTAATTATTTGCTTCTGAGAAATCAACTCAGCCATGCAGATTATTATGACCGTATTGATTTTTAGAGATTTTGTTTGCCAAACTGATTGTACTTGATTTTCACTGGCATCTAATAGATTTCAGCCTGCAACCCGCTGTGGATTGGATCATAAGTTGCTATGAAACCATGACTAGTGCAGTGGCTGTTCAAGGAAGGATGTAAGAAGATATCGAAAAAATCAAATATCGCAATATTCCGTTTTGTGATACTGTATCCATTCTCAAAAACACTATTGATTTTGAATTAATAGTTTACATGCAAAGATTAACTCAGTCTCTCAAAGTAGTGCTATGATGTTGGATTTTACAGGGACTGTGATGATAGTATACTGTTCTGATTGCATAAAAAAGTAAACCTTTTTTTTCCTCAGATTTTATGAATATGGTGGTGTGCTTTTTATATTATGACAGTTTTCCTGAAATTAGATTTAAAAAATCGCAATATATCACCTTGCTTACAGTATCGCAATATATTGAATCATAATGCCTGTATCATGATACGTATCGTATCGCCAAATTCTTGCCAATACACAGCCCTACGTTCGGGGAGGGCCGTTTGCAGTGCTGCTTGCAGCGTTGTCGAGAACCGCTCATGGCCCGTTGACTCTAGGGAAGTGAAGAAGAGTTTGGTTGTAACGTTAGTATATCTAGCGTCCAGCAGCAGAAGTGAACTGCAGTCAATGAGGCCCGCTGCGAACGGCATGCTCTCGACTCAGTCCGCAGAGCCCTGAAGCCCCGCCCCCGCTGATGCACAGAGCACTGTTCACTTGTTTATTCAAAATTTATTAATATTGAACCAAATTATCCAAATTGCACCAACTTCGACATTGCATATTAGGACTGAGTATTGGCAAGAATCTAGATAAAGGAGTTACGATTCAATTATTTTGCGATATATATTGCAATAGTGTAAGCAAAGCGCGATATATTGCAATTTAGGAAACACTGTCATATGCATAAAAAGTTAACTTTTTTATGCAATCACAACAGTGGGATATGGATTTGCATTTATCATAGTCCCTGTAACATCCAACATCAAAGCACTACTTTTTGTGCAATTTGAGCCACTGATGCCAACAGTCTTTTCTTGTAAAGTATTACAAATCGATACAGTGTTTTTGAGAATTGATACAGTATCACAAAACATAACATCGCAATGCTAAAGTATATTGATATTTTCTTACACCCACCAAGTGTGAAGTAGATCGGATAAACGGTTCTCGAGATATGTGAAGGACACACACACACATTCTGAGATTCCTTGCTTTACAGTTAAATAATAAACAAATTAATACTAAATAATAAATACACAAGTATTCATTTGTCATAGAAACACAAACCTACATGGAAATGCAATGTTTACTGTTTAAATAAAACATTGGAAACTAAATGCATGATTTATTTGAGTAGCATTATAAATATGATATCTGAGCTATATTATTGCTGCTAAATGCTCAGTGACTGGTTGCCCTCTTGCTCCTTATATTGCTGTAGAACAGACAGTCAAGATGTAATACATGTACTGTATGTGGTACCAGACTCCTCCTTCTTCCTCGTTACCACCCAAAAATGTGTTTTGGAGGAAATAGGAAATCACACTTCAAATTCTGGTTCTTAAAAAAAAGGACAAAGTGAATAAATAAATAAATACAACTTTGAAAAATGGAAACAGTATATCACTTGTGGTTAGTGCTGTTGCTTGTATTGTTTCTCCTGTAGCTTGACACAACCAAAGTGTTTCGTTAATGTAGCTAGTTTCCACAGCAGCTTCATCTTTAAAGCTAACCGCAGTGAAACATGACGACATTATGGACCTGCAATGTGTATCATCAGAGAGTCAAGAAAAGATTGGGCGTTGATTTCAACTGTGGCTGTGTACTTACTGTTGCAGATGTTTCGGCAAGTACAGTTGGTGTCTAAACACATATAACATGTCATGCATTGGATGCATTGTATACATGGTCATACCTGTAGCTGCCTTGCATGTGTAAATTACATTTTTGTCTGCAGACGAATACAGAGCAGCAGTAGCAGAGAATGCAGCCTCAGAGGAAATGACTTGCACACAGGGACCGGCTTCATGACACAGTGAAATTATCCGCCAGCCCTGGGGTGGGGTGGATCATTTCCTGTATTGCTCTGCTCGTAGGGAGATCCTCGTGCGTGTACGCGCACATGCGCCCGGAAACCCCTCTCTTCCCCCCCATGTGTGTATTTTTTTCCCTTAAATAGTAGTTTTGTGTGAGGTCAGTCCTTTAATGGGGAAATGAAATTGAGATGATGAAACGGAGCGTGCAGCTCGCTGCAAACTGACTGCAGCCGAGCGGAGAACGATGGAGAGAGCAGGAGGAGAGGCAGATAAGACGGAGGGAAAGCAGCAGAAAAGGTCAAAAGAGACAAGAGAAAAGTGGAGGAGAAATGAGCACAAAGGATGTGAGGGAAAACATGGAACAGATTGTGCCATCCTGTCTAGCTGTAATGATGGGAGAACAAGAAGAGGGTGGCAAAAGACAAGTTTGAAAGAAACCAGTTTGGACCACTGGGTCAGCGTGTGGTTCTGGTGTTCTCTGTTCTAATATTTGGCTCGGTCCAGTGTTTCAAACAGCTCCTCGTTGACACTTTAGGAATGCGTAGCTGACAAAAGTTGATAGATGACTT
The DNA here is from genome assembly GCA_916701655.1 of Sebastiscus albofasciatus. Lineage (NCBI taxonomy): Eukaryota > Metazoa > Chordata > Actinopteri > Perciformes > Sebastidae > Sebastiscus > Sebastiscus albofasciatus. Next base: position 39,674 of record CAKAOI010000988.1, read on the forward strand.
CCTTATTGTAACACACTGTAACAATTAGGGGTTTGCATCAGTCTGTCTTTTGCTTATTTAATGGTTTCCCTACATCGCCCTGGGTCAAACTATATCCATTATAAAATGACTGAATGCTACAAATAGTCGGCTTGTGTTCAGTTGACCTAACATGCCAATGCTGCAGTCCAGTTCCCAGCTGCTGTTTCTGTCCGCGGTGCTGCGACTAGGGATGATGATTCTTTTAATTAAATTTTAGGAAAACTCATAGTATAAAGAACACACCAGAAATTAACCATTTTAGAATAGGCAAAAATAACATATACATACTGCATGCAATAAACTGTATCGTTTTCGCCCTTAACTGCATGTGATTATCATAAAGTGGGCATGTCTGTAAAGGGGAGAAGTGTGGGTACCCATAGGACCCATTTTCATTCACATATCTTGAGGTCAGATGCCAAGGGGCCCCTTTGAAAATCGCCGTGCCAGTTTTTCCTCGCCTAAATTTGGAGCGTTATTTAGCCACCTTCTCGACAAGCTAACATGACATTGTTTGTACCAATGGATTCGTTTGGTTTTCTAGTTTCATATGATGCCAATTCATTTTAATTTTTTTCGCTCTAGCTTTAAAACTGCGCGCTACAACCTCTGAAAGATCGAATTGCAAAGTACAATGTACGCTGTACGATGATGTACGTTTTTTTTTAAAAGAGGTTAATTAAAAATCTATAGTGTTTTTCGAGAATCGATACAGTATCGCACAACATAATATCGCGATACTCATGTGTATCAATATTTTTTACACCCCCTACCAGACGCAGGTGCAGCATGCAATGTGGGTTTGTTTTTCGTCAATGAAAACATGGCAGAAGGCAGTGACAGTGTGCCGGAGATTTTTCAGCCTTCTAAGAGGAAGTTCATAGTGCTGCTAATTTTATTGGTGGTTTTCAATATTAAACTTTTTAAAATGATTTCAGTATGTGCATATCAGTACTTTTTGAACATTTTCAGCACATTTAATAACAATACCGTGATAATACTGATAACTGTGATAATTTTGGTCACTGTAATTGTGATATGAAATTTCCATACTGTTTCATCTCTAGCTGCAACACACACACTGTTCAAAGAGAGGAGTATAAAGCCACCTATAACAACACTTAAAAGTCGTAAGACTCTTAAATTCATATAAGACCAGGAAACTGACAAAATGTAGTAATAGTTTTGACAAGTCAAAAATATAACTCAATGCATCAGTGAAAGATATTACAAGTCAAATTATTAGAACAGAGCTTAAAAAGAAATATAAAGCTTTATACTTTTCCTTTAACCTGCAATCAGTAAAATAAATTCAAACTTGATTTATTTTACTCTTCTATTTATCTTTCATTTTTCAAATTTTTTTTCTTATCTTAGCACACATTTAATCATGTAATTTTTATTTTCACAATGCAACATTTCCTTTTTGCTTTATGCATGTCCATGTATGTCCAAAGCAGTGGTGTGTGTGTGTGTGTGTGTGTGTGTGTGTGTGTGTGTGTGTGTGTGTGTGTGTGTGTGTGTGTGTGACGACGACTGTGTGGCTAGCAGACTTATGTGAAAACACTGGTAGCTAAACACACTGAGCACCAACCTTTTCAGCTAGCTACCTAGCTTAAGCTAACTTTCAACATAAAAGTACATTGGCCAATGCATGTAATGTTAACCATCCATTTACTGTACTACATGCTGCTGTAGCATCACTGTATAAACTCTTGTTAACATAGCTAAAGCATTTTAGCCGGCATGCTAACGTTAACAACGTTAGCTAGCCAGCGTTACTTGGAAGTTCATAGACGGACACCATGGTTCTATGACATTATCTTCATCTTCAAGTGCATGTCTCATGTTTTCATCAAGGACCACATTCATTTAACATTATTATTATTGATTGACGAGTTCATTTGTATTTCAGTTTTGGTGCGGCAAAATGATACCTGAGATCTTAATGCAAATATTGGCATCAGGCAAAAGTCACCTTTGAAATTTAGGTGCATTTGGAGCAAAGGTTTAGCAGGGATCTGCCTTGATTGGGTGGTGTAGCTTGAACAATACTGGATTTTTGAGGTTGATACTGATTTCCTTAAGTATTGTCTTACTTCTCAAAGACTTGATTTACTCACATACAGATGTTCATGATAGTCACCATAATTACAAATGTTCAACTCGGATATATAAAGCATCAATTTGCTATTCAGTGGATTATTTTAGAAACTTATGTGTGTTGATGAATAACATGCTGTCATGCTGTTTCTTGCAAGCTGGTCATGACTCAGAGGAGGGATTTTTTTTGTGGTGTTCAGGCAGAAAAATGTAAAAAGCACCAACGGGTTCTTTGAATACCACGAGTGTGGTAAATGCAGTCCTTAACCAGTGACCACACACTGAGTGGAGGTGACTTCATCTCCCAAGACCGACTGTTTTCTAATGGTCAGTGTTCATGTGTTCATCATTTGTTAGCAGATAAATATCATTGACAGATTCAAGTAGGTTGCTGCTGATGGAAACATTAGTCATTCTGCCTCTTTCTCTCTCGAGGAACAAAGCCTTCAGTTGAAACCATTCTCTGCATGTAGTTGCTGTTTATGTATCCAGTCCGTCAAGTTGATCACTGTTGAATGAAACGCCGGGGCGAAGCTGTTAGTTTTTATTCCGACTCGCAGCGATGTGTAACTGTTTTTGTTCCGTGCAGTGGTGAGAAAATATACAGAAAATAAACTCTCCTTAGAAAAGCAGTCAGTGGTCAGTAATGCTGCCGAATGAAGCCCAGTCAGTCCTGCACTGCCTTTATTAGGTAGAATGTGTTTGCCAGTTGGTTCTGCTTCATTTTTTGTAAATTAGAGTCTGGAACAATATTAGCTTTCTTTTTTTTTTTTTTTACATTTTCAGTGGCACTGTTGCTACAGCATAGTTGTCATAAAGAGTCAAAGTTAAGTATGACACATAAGGAATGACACATTTCCTCTGTAGTTGGGCTGCATCAAATGTTCACACTATGCAAAAATGATTAATACATCCAGCATTAGGCTAAATCATAAGAATCTAACGGTAAATATTTTGACACTTAAGCTGTGATTTTTCACATACATCTCATAATCCCCCTTCTTGTGTGCGAATGAATGCTGATGAATGGAGACAACACTTCTTGGTCTTTTGAGCAGTTCTCATGTTTTAATGGTAGCACAATGACTTTTCAGTATGACGTAACCTTTTATGATTAACACGCTCTTCCGTGCAATGAATGTGTTGTAACTTGAGCTCACTGTCAACTTGAAAGAAGCAAAAAGAGCAGCTGGAGGTCTTTTTAAGTTGATGTCACTCAGAGATGGGAAAGATGGATGCACACGGTCCTGGTTCCCACTGTTAATTCTCCAGTACACACATGCTCGGTAGAGATGTGAACCATTCTAACTACTTCACCTATGTCGTTTCTGGTCATGACTGATAATGAATTGTTCTTTTTTTCTGTGCAGGACTCCATAAATGCCCTGGTCTTAGACTTGGACTACCCTGCACTACGCAAGAACAAAAACATCGAAACCTTCTTAAACAGATGTAAGTAGTTTTTTTGTGCCAGTGAGAATGAGAGAGCAAGGGAGGGAGATGGAGGACATTTGCCTTCTTTTTAAATTTTTCGCCATTTCTTGCCAGTGCGATGGGAAAATGTGGTGCAGGAATACGGAAAATCCACGTACTAATTTTCCAGTTCTGGTGCGAATTATCCGCGTTGCCATGTTCCATTTTCGTCAACGAGGCCAAAGGAGTTTTGGTCCGTCCACACAACAAAACCTATCCAGACAGAGAATGTCTAAGGGGCTAACGTTAACTACACAATACATAAACTAATTGGACCCCAAATGTCATGCTAACGCTAGCTGATGTGGTTAGCCCCGTTCCATGACCAACATATAACATTAACAATAGCATATTAGCTACATTACTATCTTCATCGTACCCCAGGTGCTGGCCGATCTCAAGCTGTATATTGTCGTTTTTGGTTAGTTGTGTGTTTGGCGTACATTATTGGGTGTTGAGAAGAGGACGGCCCATTGGTATTTTTAAACACCAGTAGTCCGAAAAATCTCCCAATGGACTGAATAAAAAACATTTGTCCGACAATCCGTTACCCTGAAAACAAACGCCGAAGGCCCAGAAAATACATACTCTCCGTGCAACAAACAGAAGCACATGGCTAATTATTATGCAGAATGACGCTGATCAGTTGGAACAAAGGATTTCTTTGGTCAAACATATATTTCCGCAGGTAGAAAACCGCAAAAAAAATCAAGGTCCGTCCGAATATTTTGTTCTGAGGGGTGTGCCAGCATTCATAAGAACCAACAAAATCAGGTTTTATAAATTTCAGTGCGACTTTTTCAGACAAAAATGCGTGCTTGGTGTGAAGCGGCTTTAAAGCTGAAATCTGTTGTTGTAGTAAATTCACATTATTAATGGGATTTGTTTTTATTCTCTTTATACTCAGATGAGAAAGTCATAGCACAGACTCGAGACCTCCAGATGAAGTCCGAAGACTTTGACAGAGTTAAAGTCATTGGTCGAGGGGCATTTGGTGAAGTCCAACTAGTGAGTATTGGTCTTCATTTTCAGCTGTCACTAACAAGGGTTCTGTGGAGTGATACAAATCTATGCCATGGTTTAGTTTCTACACATATATACAATGCAATTACAGCACTGTTTTATAAATGATGCACTGCCTCTTTTTCAAGTCAAAGCCTTTGAGAATACATGAGAACATTTCTACACACACCGATGATCTGTAAATTAATTCCACACTCAAAATGTACTTTTACTGCACAACAGTGAATTGAAACTATAGAATCATCTGTTATGATGGAACTACTGTAGCTAGAGCTTCAATGATTAATTGATGAGTAGTCAGCTGTTAAATTAATCACCAACTATTTTGATAATCGATTTGAGTCATTTTTTAAGATAAAAAACACTACAAATTCTCTGATTCCAGCTTCATAAATGTGAATATTTTCTGGTTTATTCTATGGAAATAAACTTAATATCTTTGAGTTGTGGACAAAACAAGGCATTTTAAGGCGTCATCTTGGGCTTTTGGAAACACTGATTGATAGTTTTCACTATTTTCTGACATTTTATAGACTAAACAACTAGTTGATTTTTAATAATCGATCCTTATTTGCAGCCCTAGTAACCTGTAATTCACCATTTGACCAAAATGTGACTCAGAATAGAAGTTGAACTCTGAAGAATCTCTGAATAACTGGGTATCACCGTCATACAGGTCCGGCATAAAGCCTCTCAGAAGGTCTACGCCATGAAGCTATTGAGCAAGTTTGAGATGATCAAACGCTCTGACTCGGCTTTCTTCTGGGAAGAGAGGGACATCATGGCCTTTGCCAACAGTCCCTGGGTTGTGCAGGTATGTCATTAGAATTCACTGCTCTGGTTCTGATTATTTTTTCTGGTTCTTCCACAGTTATAGCCTCAACGTTTAAAGATAGTAGACAGCATATTTTTGCTGGGAGATTGTTTGTAATGCCCCCCTCCCCTTGACTCTTTAAAATAAGTATAAAATGTTGTTTTTGTGCATACTGTTAGACTTTAGAAGGCATTCTTTATGTTAATTTATTAATTATTCGAATAACATAGCAATCTCACAGTAAAACATACAGTATAACAAATAGATTGGTGCTAACATTCATCTCTTGGTGTGTCATCTATGCCAAAAATAGCTACCTCTAGTAATGAATGCTTGTGTTTTGGCATGTTCAGTTGTGCTGTGCCTTCCAAGATGAGCACTACCTCTACATGGTGATGGAGTACATGCCAGGAGGCGACCTGGTCAACCTCACCAGCACCTACGACGTGCCGGAGAAATGGGCCAAGTTCTACACAGCAGAGGTGGTGATGGCCCTGGACGCCATTCACTCCATGGGCTTCATCCATCGGGACGTGAAGCCGGACAACATGCTGCTGGACAGACTGGGACACCTCAAGCTGGCCGACTTCGGCACGTGCATGAAGATGGACACTGTGAGTTGTATCCCAGCAGTGAAACTTCTCTATCTAGCTTCAACAGATGAAGACTTGGGAGCCCTGATTTAATTCAAGAACAACTCTGTCTTTTCTTGTAGTTAAAATTAGCCCTTCTAGCAGTTAGTTTTACATTTGAGATTCCGGGTATGTTTAGATTAATATCAATACATTGTCTTAAAGGGACAGTTCAGATTTTTTGAAGTGGGGTTGTATAAGGTTCTTATCCATAGTCAGTGTATTCCCTACAGTAGATGACAATCTGCATGCCCCCAGTTTGGAGAAATCTACAGGAGTACCAGCACGGGAGCAAAGCAATGTACTGCTGTGGACGGGGGCAGCAGCAAATGTATTTTAGACACCAAAAAAAGGCCCACCTAAAAATAATCAATATCAGTTTAAGTGTACATTATTACCTCTTGGCCTTGGCGGAGGTAATAATAATTGGCCTGTTTGTTTGTCTGTCTGTCTGTCTGTCTGTCTGTTTGTCTGTCTGTCTGTCTGTTAGCAGGATTACTCCAAAAGTCTAGATGGATTTGAATTAATTTTGTGGAGGGGTGGAGTGTAGCACAATGATCAATCAATTCGATTTTGGTGGCGATCCGGATCAAGATCCGGATTCAGGAATTGTTTTTAAGGATTCTGATCAGCCTGAGCATTAAGACCACAGGGTATAACACATGCGCAGTGTAGATGACGCGTGACCCTGCCTCCTTCTGAGAGCAGATAGATACGTGTTTGGATGTGTGGCGAGACTTCAACGTGCAGCGGGAGCTGCTGTCCGTCCGCGGTGAGAAAGACGGTAGACGACGGGAGGCAGACAACGTCATACAGACATAACAAGGCTGCTGAATGAGAGAGGCATCCGCTGATACGTTACACGGAAACACACCGTGTTAATAACAAGCCGACAACCTCAGTACCGCCAGCTGGGAGCTGTGATCTGTTTTTAAAGTCACGCACCGTGGCGGAGGTCTGCACTCTCCAAGTACCATTCTAGTATTTAGAATATTTTCATCGCTTTACCTTGCCGCCAGACAGCCCTTTCCTCCGGGAAACTGAAGCTGTTACATCCATCTACGCTCTCTTCAAAGCCACCAGACTTTGGCAAAATCAGTAGGGCTGTCAAAGTTAACACGTTAATAACGCTTAACGCAAATTCATTTTAACGTCACTTATTTTCTTTAACGTATCATGATTAATCACGATTAAATATTTTCATCGATTGACAGCCCTAAAAAACAGCAATTTTACCCTGCAGTACACAGGAGTTGCTGGTCTACTGCTGCCTCGG
>CAKAOI010000990.1:0-61929 GCA_916701655.1 Sebastiscus albofasciatus
TTAGGCATCTAGACGTGGTGAAGACGACTTGCTGAAGTTCAAACCGAGCATCAGAATGGGGAAGAAAGGGGATTTAAGTGACTTTGAACGTGGCATGGTTGTTGGTGCCAGACGGGCTGGTCTGAGTATTTCAAAAACTGCTGATCTACTGGGATTTTCACGCACAACCATCTCTAGGGTTTACAGAGAATGGTCCGAACAAGAGAAAATATCCAGTGAGTGGCAGTTGTGTGGACGGAAATGCCTTGTTGATGTCAGAGGTCAGAGGAGAATGGGCAGAGTGGTTCGAGATGACAGCTAGGCAACAGTAACTCAAATAACCACTCGTTACAACCAAGGTATGCAGAATACCATCTCTGAATGCACAACATGTCCAACCTTGAAGCAGATGGGCTACAGCAGCAGAAGACCACCTGATACTATCAAGGTGTACCTAATAAAGTGGCCGGTACTAGCACCGGACACTTTATTAGGTACACCTTGTACCTAATAAAGTGGCCGGTGAGTGTATATGTTATTGCCTCTGGGTGTGACTTACATACTCGGTCTCCCTCTTGTTCTCCAGGGAGAAGTTGTGCATGTCCATGTTGGCTCCTCCTGAGACCGACTCCACCTTGTAGCTCTGAGTCTTCCTGTTCTGATCCTTCTGGATCAGCTTGTTGTGCAGCGGAGGCCTGGTGTCCATCGACCCCCGGCTGTGAACTCCACACTTCACGGTCGCCACGCCGGGCAACACCGTCACCGTCACGTTGGTTTCTTCTACCTGATTTCCAGCGTTGTCTGCAGGAGTAAAGGTAAGTCATCAGTTTACAGATGTTTCATACTTATTGAACTTAGCATCCAGATTTGTAGAAGATAAAGATAAATAATGAAATTTGGTGTCTGATTCTCTGATTTTGCACCACTTATAGTAGTGAAAAGGTGTTTTATATCAAAGTAAAAGCCTCAAGGCAAAAATGGGCAGTTTCACCACTTTTTCTGAGAGACTGGAGAAGAGCAGCTGTAGATCAAAAACCGCTATCCTTACACTTGTCAAATCTGGACTAGATTAGACTCCAGGGACTGCTTAAATACTCTTATCTGTCTTGTGTGATCTGAATGCAAAAAGAATAAAGGTTTTACAAATCTGAAGCTGTGTTTATAACAGTCTCTGGAGGCTTATCTAGTCCAGGTTTGACAAATGTAAGTATAGTAGTTTTTAAGTTCGACCTAATCTTATGTGGTCTTGATGTGGAAAATCAGTAAAATTGCACCTCTATTTGTTTTCTTACATAAAATAAAGGTTTTGCAAATACTAAAATGGGTTTTAAACAACCTTAAAGGCGAAATTTGCCACCTTTTATGTGGATATCCCATCAGTGTTGATGGTAAATTATAGTCAATTAAAGCAATAAACTCTACAGTGCATGCTATATTGACCGAGAAAGCTGAGTTCTCTGGCAGCGCCTACATGTACCAGGATGCATTGCACGTGAGCTTCCGATGCCTGGAGCCTCGTCCTCTCTGCTGCATTTCTTTGGCCGTATACTCTGGTTTGAATAAATACGGATGAATATCTGAGTCAGCGAAAACACTGTAGTTCTTCCTTGCCTCCAACTCGGGGCTGGATGCAGGAATAATAACAGATTTTGCAGTTGCAAACTCAGCTTTCTCTGTCAATATAGCATACACTGAGGAATTCATTGCTTCATTCGACTACATTTACCATCAACACTGATTGGACATCCACATAAAAGGTGGTGAGTTTTCCCTTTAAGGCTTTTATTACGAGATCTTACGATAAAACTCCATGTGATGCAAAAACAGGGGGGAATCAGCTCCTAAATATCATCAATTTTTCCCCTAACTTACTTCTCAGCCATGATTTTACTTTACTATTCTGATAAAACATTTTAATGCCAGCAGTGTCTGCTTTTCTGGACCGCCTAAGAGAGGCCTGTTTAAAAGAGACGAAATAAAGTTAGCTCATTGCCTTGTGGGTTGTTTTGGAGCCAGAGCTGAAGCCAAGTAATAAACAGAAACATGACGATTTCATATCCACAAATTTCCACAGCATGCAGACCAAGAGATAGAGTCACAGAGAGGAACTGAGTGTAAACAAGACTTTTTAAGGACGCTGTGAAGAAGAAAATGTTGTGTGTGTGTTTATATGTGTAGCGTGGGGGGAGTAGGGGATTGGGGCTAAAAGAGGAGGCGGAGCTTAGGGCAGTAAGAGGTAAAGTGGGAGATGAGGGAGCAGATATATTAATAGCCTGTGGTGCTGGCAAAGATTCCTGTCAAATCGTTAAAGACAGAGTGGGGACCATCTGACCGAGACGAAGACATGAGGGGGGCTCCAAACACTCCTCCCTAATATAGGAGAGGACCAAACTACCCGCCATGTGCCACCCGGTCGGCCACACCACCACAAAGCCACAGTCGGAGGAGCTAACTGAGCTTGGAGACGTCCCGAGAGAGGCAGAGGGACGATGGGAACACACATGCGGCGGCTCACACACACACACACACACACACCCAGACACAGTTTTAAACCGTTAACTCGAAGCAGATTTTGTGTTCGAGAGCTGCGGTGAGGGCGGCGGACGGGCATGTAGGGGTGTAGCTCGTGTGGGCAGGCAGGCTGGCAGCCCACCCTTTCTCCGTGACCACCTGATCAATTAGTGACGTGATGGGGCTCCACAGTCTCCCAGGCTATCCAGAACTTCCAGAATAACAACATTGATGTCAACAACAGCATCAACTGGAACCAACAGATGCTCTTTGACCTGATACAGCCTCTGCATGTTTTTTTTCCTGAACTCTGCATGCAAAAATGTCTGTAAATATCCATAACCAAGGACAGAAATATGGAGCCTTTTTTAAAGATTCCTGCAAGCATTAATTTTTATTGTCAATATAAACTTTTATATAAACCTTTCTAGGAAGTCTGGGGCATTTTATATAAACACATTACGCAATTTGTTTGTATAATGGCACAGGGGTAAACAGTACAAACTGCGGTGAGGATAGCTTGTTAATGTCTGGGAGGAGAGGCTGCTCTGGAGCTGCGGACTGATGGTGGTGGAAACCACTGACCTGCTTTTACGCACTCTGTCCAACAGGGGCGCTTGGAATCATTTCCCACATTTTTTTCCCTCCTATCTCCCATAGTGGAGATACTGGAAATAAGCATGCATTGATACCCGTCTCAGAGCTGTTATTTATTGTGTTCTGCTTTACTAACCTGAGGAGTGCTATAAGATGGATCTCTTTGCGCCCACATTGCAAATAATGCTGTTTTGTCTTAAATCAGAGACTTCAAATAGAGATAAACAGATATAAAATGACACAGGAAGAGAAGCAAAAGAGAGAAATATACAGGCTAAGTGACAGGAAGTGAAAAAGTAAGACGACGAGTGTGTGTGCACGCTGGTGGATGCATAAGCTCGTGTGTGTGTATGACAATGTGACTGCTGAGTGCTTGCACACCACACATTACTGTGGCCAAACCAAATAACCAGGAAGAAGAAAACACACACACACAGAGGCTCCTGGAGGCCTGATGTCAGCAGTGCTCTAAACGCACAACAGTGTGTATTCACATGTAGGTGGCATGTGTGCCGTTTCAACAGTGTGAGCAGCATGCATGCATCCATTCACACAAAACACCATGCAGATGTAAGGTCTCTGAGTATTAGCACAGGCACTTGCATGCAAGGGGGGAAATATGCAGTTTGGGCTCATTGATAATGACTTGTGAGTGAGTGAGTGTAAGGGAACTTAGAGAGAAATGATCCCCCCCACCCCCTTTGCCACACACCCAAGATGTTTTGGCCCACATCCTGGACCAGGAAAGCAGCAGTGCATATTTTCATGCTGTGTACAAAAATCCATGAGCTTTACTTGAGGGAAAATAAGGACATTACAGAAGACAAGGACATGGTCTGCGCTCAGCCTCAGCTAAATACTGTATACTTACAGTATGTATGTGGCATTCCTTAACTATTGGTTTGAGGAAGCCAGGCTGTGTGTGTGTGTGTGTGTGTGTGTGTGTGTGTGTGTGTGTTAGGGAGAAAGAGAGAAGAAGCAGTGTTGTGCTTTACTTAAAACAAACAATCTGCAAAAAAAAAAAAAAACCCAAAAGGACAATCTCTTAATTCCTTAAATTGAATTTTGCATTTTTACGCACGGACGGTCCAAAGCTGTGCGCGCATGGAAAAAAAGTGGCCGCCTGGTGAGAAAGCGAGGATTAATTGCTGCGTAAAGCTCCAACCCCATAGCTGGTGTTATCCACTCAAACTTTCAGGAAAGCCTATATGGGATTTGTTTAACCTAGGCAAACACATACATCACTGCGCAATGTCAAAAAAACCCACGACTAAAATGTGTTTTACATTGTGGCAGGCTGCAAAAACAGCCCACAGAATACATTTTACGCATAGTTATTTGTGCCTTATATATTCAGTAGATCATCATAAACTCATCCACTATCAATACCACGCACTTGATCGTTTTTTTTTTTTCCACGAGCAGGGAACTCCCAGCAGCACAGAGCAGCACCTCATGGAGGAGAGCGCCTGTCAAAGCCACTAAATAACAACAACAACACGCACTCATACATTTCAGATCTTCTGCTATATGTTATGAACCATCCAGACCTCTCAGGTTCATCTGGATCAGGTCTGCTTAGTGTCCCCATGCAGAGTCAGAACTAAACATGCAGAAGTTCAGTTTTTATGCACCAGATATCTGGAACAAGCTCCCAGAAACCTGCAGGACCAACTCCAACTCTGAGTTCTTTTAAATCAAAGCTTTAAAACTTTCCTGTTTTGCTGCTGCTGCCTTTTATTAAACCAGATAATGATCTTATATACTGCACTAGAACTTTTACTCTTGTGTGTTATATTCCATTTTCTAATCTTTAATGTTTTTCTAACTGTTTTAATTATGTCTTAATGTTCTTTTGCACTTGTTCTTGAATGTTTATGTAAAGCACTTTGAATTGCCCTGTTGCTGAAATGTGCTATACACATAAAGCTGCCTTGCTTTGCACCAAAAAAAAAAAAAAACTGATTGTCTACAAACACACGAAATGAGAACCACTGCGTCTTACCTTGTTTTTGCGCCGGCATGAGAATGCTGTGGAGCTTTTTGGCCACGGCGCTGGAGCACACTCCCCGTCCCTCCAGCAGAGCCTGCAGCGGTCGGCTCTCCGCCGGCTGGTGCTGGCAGGTCAAGCCGGAGCCGCAGCGCGCCGTGTACACTCCACACGCCAGTCCTTCACCGAGGGCGCACGTCATGCAGCAGCCGCAGCCCGGCTCCCTCACCCGCTCGGCGCAGTCCTTCGGCAGCGGCTTGCACTGCAGCAGCGCTCCGGCGTCGCACGGCTCGCACCGGACCACCGGCCCCACGGTGCTGGCGAGCCGGGCGAACGCAGCCAGCGCGGCGGCGAGACAAAGCACGCAGAGACCGGGCATTCTGCCTGATTTAAGCTGGTCACACAAAAGGGACAGTATGTGAGTTGTCACGTAGGCTTAAAGGGGACTCTCTGTGACACAGCGAGCCGGCTAGCCTTCTCCATCTGTATTTTCTTTTACGCGAACTTCTCGTTTTATACAGGCGGAAAAAAAAGAGAGCCAACAAGTCACACCCTCCTCCGTATGAATAATGTAAACGGAGAGCCCCGATATGAGGGGACCGCTACATCCAGTCTGAAAGAGAGAGAGAGCTGCCCAAACGTTCAACGCTTTTTAATCCCTTATAATAATTTAACTGAGGGGCTGTTCATCTTTCATGCTCACCCTGTTCTGACAAAAAGGTGTTTATTTCCATCTGGAAATTTGGCCTCTTGTCAAAATGACAGGCTAGTAAAGTGAGCTGCAGATTGCATGTATAGCATGAATGTGTTGGTTACATTTCTCTTCACTTTTAGTAATATTTTTTTTTATGTTACAGATAAGATGCACAGATTTGCCACCAGAAGAGAAATATGCTGCACCAGGGAAGATTTCTTCTGTGTTGACTGTTCCCAAACCCGTGGAGGTTTCCACACCACTGGCCACATCCCCTGCTGACATCAAAGGTATGTGAGCTGAATGCCATTGGTGGTACCCCCCACATGCAATACTGATAAAACATTCCTCATGGGCAGGTGTGTAGGTGGCCTTCATATTAACCCACTAAAACAATAATTTCTTTGCATATAACTTGCGCGTGTGTGCGACCACATTGCTTGCTGGTGGGTGCAGCCAGAGAGGTATTGCTTTATAGTTGTAGAAGCTGCAGTTTTTGGATGCACATGTCAGTCAGAAGCACCGGCCGCAGCTACCCCTCGCACGTGCAGGCCGTGGCTGCATACCTGACCCTTTCGCCCAAGTAGTTTCAGCAGCGGTGCTCACCTTTCACACACCCTGAGCAGACCTGGTGATCTGGCACTTTGCATCGCCCACCCCCCTCTCCGCCTTCCCTCCCACGAGTCCCACAGGCAAGCATCCAGACCCCCTGCACCTTCCCTCCTGTATGCCCCCCTCGACCCCACAGGATTTTCAAATTATTAGAAAGAAAATGTTCAGATTCTGCAGGCTCAGCATCGCCCCCCTGTCCAGCATATCCTCCTGTTCTGCAATAACAAACGCGAGAGGGGGGTACACACTGAGAAAATAAAGCAATCAGTATCGGCCATTGTGTGATTTCCACCACAGAAGCAGAAAAAGTGTTGAGACTGCATTATGAAAAACAAGCAGAGGGTAAGGAAACACCCCCGGAATAGCAAGAAAACGTCTCCAGCTAAGATTAGTTTTCTTATTACTTGACTTTTTTTTTCTCCTTCTGCATTTTTTCACATCTGAAATATTAAGCTTCTGACCTTTGGCTTGTTTATTGTCTGCCCTTCCGTCCAGGTTATGATTTACCTAAAGCGTCCTTACCGTTTACACTAATCCAGCAAAAAGACACTTTTGGGAAATTGCGCACCCCTTTGTGTGAATACAGTGCGATCACAGTTTGTTTTGTCATACCGTAAAGGTGGCAGGGTTCATCCTGATGTGCTGTGATTGTTTTCCTGGCTGAAGATAGCTGCTAAACCGGTCCTCAGACAATATATAAACAGCCTAAATGGATATGGCATTCTCAAGTTCATTTTTGCTTGATCAGATTTCATGCAATGCAGAAGAGATAGCATGTGGTAAAAGTCAACCAATGGGTACAAAACATGACAATATTCACCTTGTCCTGCACATCCATAGTTTCACATGGGACATGAACCTCCTGGGTGAAAGTCCTGTGTTTGTTTGACCCATCTGCCCTAAGCAGACTATCAAGCACATTATATTACGTCAGTTGCTCTGACCGTCTAATAATGACGGAATGGAGATAGTTGAAAGCCCGGTGCATCGCCTACAAATGCTAAAGGGTGCATCCGTGCGTCTGTATCAGACGCAGAGGGGGAGTGAGTACGGGTTGTCAGGACAGTTTGGGTATGATAAAAAGATAAAATGAAATCTGCTTGCACATGTTCAACTCGTTTGTGTTGCAGTCTCAGCGAACCGCAATAAGAGATACTATTCGTCTTACTCAACGATCTTGTCTTCATCTTGCATGTGCACCTTTGTCTTCCATCCCCTCTGTCTTCTTCCCATCGAGGAAACTGATATTCTCCAGTTATTAATCTCCCCTTCGTTGCAGCGTCTCTCTCCCAGTCAACATTCCTCTGCATTACATTCCCACAATGCAGCACATTTCAGGCCATAAATCATTAATTGGAAACCCAAAGTCGGTGACGGTCCTCAGTAACACTGGCACAATGCACTTTATAATTTGAGGTTTTGTGGGAACGAAAGGATCTGTACAGATTTATTTGTTTCCTTCCGCCGCAAGCGATTCGAGCTGCAAATTTTCTTGCTGTCAACATATGCTGTATTCATATGTGAGCTATACCATCAGCACGCGCCGCTCTCACTGACCACATTATGACCCGCATTATCCCTTCATACAGAAAACAGGCCTTTTACATGCTACGCGCCATGCATCATGTTGACAGCACTGTTATTTAGTGTTTTGCTAGTTGGACAACTTTCAAGTTTACCACAATGCGCTACAGTTTGTCTACAGTGTGCTTAAAGCAGACATTGTTTTGGTGTGACGTGTGATAGACTAAGCAGTTAAATGACAATTCAAGTTTATCACAATTTGGATCTTATTTTTGTTGTTTTGGGCATCATTACTATTTTTGACACCAAAATATCTTAACTCAAGGTCTTCTAGCATTTTACAGAGCTTTCAACTACACCTTACAGTCTTCATCCATGGACAAAGCTTGCACTGTTGTCATGGAAATGGCTTAGTTATAATCTTGTGGCCTAAGTGAAGCCGCCCACACATGATCAGCGTGGCGCACCGCTCCAAATTGCCACCGACCAATGTGCTAAAAGTTCATTATTTCAACTTTGACCTTGATTGCCACTGACCTTTCAAAGTGCAACCAATGAGATAACAGCTGAAACTGTTGTTGTTGCCTAGAAACAGTGAATGGCATTCTTTGTGCTCCTTTTGGTGACATGTTATACCTTTACATTCTCTGCGGCCTACCTTGTGGTGAGTGACGAGCAAATTTCTTATCAAAGAAGAAGGCAGCTTAAGAGCCAGACATCTAAGCAAACTCCATCTGCTGACAAACACTGTGGCATGAGGTTGTAAGCACAAAAACAAAGCCAGTAAGTGGACATTGAGTTAAGATTCTTGGTCCAATTTTCATTAATGATACGTAATTATCACAGTGATGTTGGAACATGGTGTTCCAACTAAAAGGAAGTGTGATGAAACCTCTTTATCTGGAGGTAAAACTGAAAAGTGTGTACACCCAACAAGTCAACAAAATCCCTCAGTGCACAGGAAAACTGTTTGCACAACTACGGTAGACGACAAAGTTGAAGCAGGAAGTGGCTTTGTAAACTTTGATGGATATTTACAATGAACAAGGTTTTTGAAAAATCGTTGACTGCTCCCTCGCATGTTTTTTTTTAAAAAAATATTTCCGTACAGGATCCAGCACATTCCAGCGGGGCTGACAGATTTGAAATTAATTAAACATTCCTTTAAGCAGCCAAACGAAGGCCTTTCTTATCAATCCATTCCAGCTTGGTAAACATCCTCATAACGCAGCCCAAATGTTTCAAGATAGTCTGCTTTATGTCTCGCTGCTTTTATTGTACACAGTTGGGTTGCTTTTTTCCTATCAGGAGAATGATTAAAATGTAATTTAGTTGAATGATGTTGACCGTGGCTTACGGGGGGGAAAAACGCATAAATAATGTGTACTGCCAGCTTCGTGTTGAGGAAAATCATTTGGAGCTCCTTAACTCAGCCGGGCTGCTGACAGCGAGGACAGGCCTCGTCCGTCATGGGGGAACATGATGATCGGCTAATGAAGCTGGCTTATTTCTGAAGGCTGATACAGTAATTGCATCTGGGATGTATTGAGGCATTTAAATGGCAAGACTGTACGGCACGTAGTAAAATCTGGTGAAATTGCAGTACAAAAATATAGAGATAAGTTGATGGACATCTGCTAGTTCCATCATAATCAGAATTGACATATAGCATTACCACCTAATGTTTTAAACTGCTTTTTCACTTTAGTAGAGCAACGAAGATGGGATATAACCATATGCTGGATGCCAACTTGGGTGGTAGACATCTGCCATGTTAACCACCATCCTCAGACCCCATTAATTTGGCTGTTTTGAGGTTAGGACTGACAGTTGAATCATTTTCCAGAAAGTTCAAGGCCTGTAGTTGTTGTTGTTGTAACTGTGTCTGAAATGGTTAGAATTCCCCTTTAGCTTTTCTGTGGATATAAAGCAGGTAAACAACTGTGTCAATACAGTCCTGTTTAGTTTTTATGTGTTTTCCGAACTTGGATAAACCTGAAAGTTTCCACATTTTCCACGACCATCATAGTGACTTGGGTATGCACTTTCTTGGAAAGCACAGGACTGACTTTTGAGTAAAAGTTCCAGAAAGTATAAATGTTCTCATTATGACATTTGAGACAGCACAAGCTCAGTTGTCGCCCTTTTTCGAGAGATAATGGTGCAGCTTTTATTGAAATCTATTAAATGCCACGCACGCTTTTAAAACCAGCCGCTCTTTATTGATTACTGTAATGGTGGTGGGGGGGGGGGGCTGCCCTACAGGAATGAACTCATCCTGTTATATCTGTTTTCAATAAATTGATGGAATGAACATGGCCTGCCCGTCACTGTCTGCATGACATGGTTTCAGAGAAACATCTGGAGGCAGGCGGAGGAAGACCGAGAGAGGAATGCGTAGAGCTAAAAAGGTGAAGAGAGATAAAACAAGTCAACTAGGTTTTTAATCAAGGCAGCTGCATGTGGGAGCAAAGAGAAGCGAAGAGGTTAGGGTTCGAGCATGTGTTATGATGTGTTTGTGGTGAAGTCTGTGCCGTTTGTTTGGGCTGCAGTTAGATATGCCTGGCGGCTCTCGGCAGGAGGTCTGAGTCCTGCCAAGCAGAGGCTCCCTCTAATTGGTCAAACAGGCAGTGTGGCACCGTGGATTGAACTCGTGCCCGGAGGCCAGGTACGGCATACTTAGCAGCATACCGAGGAAAGATCACAGTCATGTGCTTTCAGTCGCTTCACTGTCTTTAGGTCAGCAGTCCTCCCACGGCTGGCTCGGGCATAGGAGGAGGAGGCTGCTTTGGGAAGGAGATACAAGGCTAGACAATCTCGCCTGGCGCTCTCAGGTTGACCAACTCAAGTGACACTTTCCTGAGAGTGGGCCAATTCCAGGCTGCTAAGAGGATCAGTTTCCCCTTCCTGTCCTGACACACATACTCAGCTAGCGCCACTCAGAAGTCTTCAGGCTCGCTGCTCACCAGGCACAGGCACAGCCGCTTCAGACTCTCTTCCGCGCTTTCTAAAAGACATGTGGCCCCGCAGCATGGACGGGATCAGAGAGTGTTTCGCTGCAAAGACAAAGTCCTCACTAAGAGGATTGAGATCTTAAACCTGACTCTCACAAAGTCTAACTGTAACCACAGGTGTGCAGCAGGAAAAGGTCAGAATAGATCCATCGATCCCAGGCCGGGTCATGGTGGCTATATGACTAGAATAGAGTTGTATAGAAATGACTATCCAAGGAATGCATTGAGATTGAAATAAAAAAAATTAAAAAAAAACTGAAGGAAGAAGAGCAGACAGAGAAAAAAGCATGACACAGTGGGAGAGAGAGACACAGAGAGGTGTCTAATCTTGGATCTCGGAGTGGTGAGGCTTGCACCCAGCAGGTCACATGTATTGATGTTACCTTCGGAGAGCTGGGTGTGTGCTCCAAGTCAATAGATCCGGTATTGGGAATTAAAAAGGGGTGTTAAAAGGGAGTTTCTTCTTGCCACTGTCACAGAAGAATTCATGCTCATGGGGGATCTATTGTTGGGTACGGTATAGACCTACTCTATATGAAAAGCGTCATGAGATAACTTCTCTCATGAATTGACACTATATATAATAAATTGAATTGAACAGTGCATAGACTTTATATAAGAAGTGGATGTAGTCACCGTGACGTCACCCATTGGTTTTGAAGCCTCGAGTTCAGCATTTTGTCCGTTACCATCTTGGTCTTTTGCAACCAGAAGTGACACGAGAGGGTGGAACTAAGTGCAACCGAACTCTGATTAAGACATTTTCAGGCAACCAAAATGTTACAATTATCTTTCATGAACTGAAAACACACTGTGAAAGGGTTAAAGCTCTAAGACGAAAATGTGGACAACTGCCAAACCAGACAACACCGTGGTAGAGATCTGTCAATCACAAGGTAGTTTCGCCGCACCACTGGATCTGGTTTGAATGTAGCCTAAGAGATACCTGGTAAACTTCTGGAGTAATACAAAATACAGACAGCAGCAGCCAGACCTGGCATATCTACACACCTTGAGTATTTAATTATCGGGTCGATGTACTGAAAGGACTTGATCTCAGTTAGAAAACACTAATAACACACAAAAGAAAAATGTTCAAATGGTGCTTCATTTTAATGGTCAGCATTCGAAGACCTGAAAGACGTTTGATGGTGAAGACTTATTTTCGGCTTTCGATTTTCAAGGACTTGTGACTTGACATTGACTTGCTCCAAAAGGCCTAAAAACATCTCTGCAATTACATATCTCAATATCAATATGTTATTTTGGCATTTGGATGTGACCCTTTGATATGCACTTGCATGATTCTTGCAATTTTGGTTTGTCTCCACATGGTTCAACGCACGTATTTGTGAGTTGCTTTGGATAAAAGCGTCAGCTAAATAAATGTAATGTAATGTAAAAAAAATGTATTACAGGGAGTTGATGAAAAGCAAAGGGAGCTTATGGATTTGAAATCAAAAGATGAAAGCTAGAATAAAACAACCTCTCTCTTTCTCCCTGATAAAGGGACAGGTGTGAGTGATGCAGAGGGCTCTGCCAAAAAGGCCAGAGTACAGCCCATTATGTATGAATGTAACCCCTGTATATTTTGACACATGTTGGAGCCTGACCTGACACTGAGCAGGTGTGTGCCAGAATGGGCTAAAAGGCAGCATGTCCTGCACACCAGCTGCAGAGTGGCTCTGGCTGAACCCTGCCGTCTGCTAAACCTGCGCGCCTGACGTGCTGTTTGGATTGTGGGTGACTGATTAGGTCGTGATGTGGAGCCCTTCAACCGCAGCGCGTCTTAGCTGCTGCACTCAGGCGGCTAACAGCTGCTCCGAGCGGCACCTCGGCGTGGCCTAATGGATGGCTTCTGTGGCGTGCATGTGCAGCGGCTGACAGGCTTTATAGGAAAATTTAGGTGTGGCCGTGATGTTCGACACGTAAGATGGAGCCCAATTTATCAGATCCTGCTGTTAAAGCAATACGTTATGAACATGGCTGCAGCAGCCAACATTTTCCTTAATCGGTTGATCTATAAATTGTGAATAGTGGGTGCCCATAACAAGTGACAAGAGCCTGAGATTGCTTGTTTTACCCAACTAACAGTACAAAACTCAAGGCATATTATTCTCTGTACAATGGTGCAAAACAGACTAATGCCTAGTTCACACTACACGACTTTCATAGTCGTCAGATCACTGTTGCTGTGTTGTAATCGGGAGTCTTGAAATCGTTTTGGTTTTCATACTACAAGACTGACTGGCGACAGGGAGTCACACACTACAAGATCTTTCACCGGGAGGAATCCCGAAGAGGTCAACAAACTACGTTTTGTGACGAAAACACACGAGAAATACACAGTAAATGACGTGATACCACGTGTGCACAAAATAGCCTGTGTCCTGTGTCCACATGTCTTTTTACTATTTATTCCTCTAGGTGCAACAACAACTTTGCTCTATGTTGCAAATGCAACACATACGGTAAGTTCCTATTGTTACAGGCGACCCCTCCTTCCCCAGGTTTCCCCTCAACCTGTGTCTTGCGCTCTCACTGGCTGTAGCTTGTGGCCGGAGTCCCCGACAGATCCAGATATTTAGCATGCTAGATATCTGGAATGTGTCTGCGAGGCATCAGCTCGCGTCTCGGCTCGCGTCTTTGAGCAGTTAACAAATGGCACTCGAACGCCTATGTGCGAGCGGCAAGCCAACGCCCATTTGCCTCCGATCTGGGCAATTTTTTGGGGAGTTCCAAAAACGTATAAAATCGTTCAGTTTTCTGTTGATCAACCAATTCATGAATCAACAAATAGCCTCAGCGCTAATTTTTTGAGCATTCAATACTCACACCTTATGAATTTGAAAAGTGTGTAGCCTCAGACTCAGAATCATGTAAAAAAAAAAAAGAAAAAGAAAATAATCCAAAGACATTTTTCAAATGACTCCTGCAGCGTAATCCAGTTCTTCACTGTCTCTCTATATGCCCAGTTTATTCCAATGCCTAAAATGGCTAAACACGCAGCTTCTGCTTTGTCACTAGCAAGGTTAATCATTTATCTCTGTTGGTCACAACTATTCTTGATAACTTTGGTTAAGCTTTATTTAGGCAAATATGCCAATATATAGCATATTGTACATGTTTGGAACATACTGCTTTTTTCACAGTAAACAGCTAACCAAGCCAGTGATACATTGAGAGCTCTTTATTTAGCTTTATTTTGTCAACAATCAAAGCATTTGGAACACACTGAACATGCAAATGGATAAAAGATAAGTAGAAACTTTTCGCCTTTTGAGTGAGTGTTTGACACTCAAAAAATAGGTTTTTAGTAGATCACTCCTTTAAATTACCAAATGTATGTGTGTGCTTCCCGTATGTGCAAACATATGTGACTGTGCTCCTCACATCAGTGATTCTGTAAAGGGCATGTTGAGCTCTGCAGATTGTTTAAGTGAAGGGAGAGGGTGAGGGTGTGTGGGGGAAGAAATTAATGGCTCCCCCCGCTTATCGCTTAGCAGAGAAACTGAGTGAGGCGGCAGTGGTGTGGCGTCGGCGGTGGTGGGGGGGAGTGGCAGTAAAGTAGGTTGGTAAAGTAAATACACAGTGCTCCTCTTTCAGCAGTGGAAAAAGAGAGAAGAATGAAAATGTAATCTCACTCCATGCTTTTAAATCTGTCTCCCCCAGCGAGACCTTGAGAACAACACGTTTCCCATCAAGCGGCAGATTAATCTTGTGTAACTCATGCGCAGTCACATCCCGGTCCTCTCACAGTGCCGGGAAGGCTGTGTGGGAGTCCGGCGGAGCAAGGATGACAGGGGGGAGACGGGAGGAAGGGCTCCGTGCGTGCATCATATCATCTGATTTGTGGGGAGTATGGGGGTGGGGGGGAGAGCAATAATAAAGATGCCGGGAGTGAAAGCAATATCAGCGTCTGCTTGAGCCAACATCTCTCTGAAGAGCTGCCTTCTATAGGTCATGTTTCCATACCACCTGCTCTGCATTACAAGGCTGCAGAGCTGCTGACAACGAAGTTTCTCGGCTGGTGTTTACTAGGGGTGGGAAAAAAATCGATTCACCTATGTATCACAATTTTTACGATTTTGAAAATGCTTTTTTAAGTCCAGAATCGATATATTTCCTTCATTTGAGTCTATGCGGAGGTAAAAGGAAGTTACTGCTTTCATTGTTGTAGTCAGAGTAACGTGACGTCATATCCGTTCTGTATCTGTCAACCAAAACAAACAAGCAGAAACTGGCAGATACGACAGCAGACAACAGAAAACAGCGGAGGGTTGGCGTGGATACGACCTGCACCCTCCCATGTTAAATCCAAAGTGGTAAAAGCATGGAAACACTTTGGGTTTCATACATTGCCAGGAAAAGCAGAGCTAGACATCACAGCTAAAGCTGCATGCTAACTCTGTCATGGACAGGAAACGTTATCGTATTACGGTAACGTGCGGTCAAGCCAGCCGTCACTCATCTTCGTGGTCAAATCAGCCGACGCTACAACTGTAGAGCACCCATATACTGACATTTCTGTTAAATACATTCAAACGGCCCCGATGGAGCTGATCATGGCTGTATAAAGAGAACGGAGCTGACGGTAAGAGCTAATGAACGGACTTGGCAAAGTTAGCGGAATTAGACACATGTGACTACGTCCAGTTTTCAAAATAAGGTGTTAACAAAGGGAACAATTATTTGTGAAGGAAATGTCTTTATTCTTTGATTTTTGGATTGCTGGAAAAAAAAAATGCCTGACAATGACTGATATATTTGACTTCAGGACATCTCTGACTACATGCTGAAAATCAAACGTTTTTACTGTATTAATATCCTGTTTGTAATGCCACGAGGACATTTTTTTTCCCCCCACTTGGCAGTTTGTAGTTAAAGTAAATCTGATATCACGTTCATGTGACATCTGAATGATTGACTTTTTGTCCGGTTTGTGGTCTGCCTTTCGTGCTGTGCTGTTGAAAATGAGCTGATATAATGGACAATTTTATGCCCACTCATGCTGACATTTCACCACTAAGATCACAGTACATTAACATCCACCATCAGTACCAAAACTTCACGTTCACAAGTCCACTGGAAGGCACATTGTCATTGCAAAAAAGAAAAAAAAAATCACTTCTAAGGACCACACCATCAATGCGTTTAGTGATTTATTAAAGAAAAACATGATTGATGTACAAGGGTTGAACTGCTTGTAGCTCATCCTCTTTGCTGAATGCGTTGTGGGGAAGCTTCGACAGGGAATCCGTAACAGCACCAGGGCGGTCGTGTCTAGAAGGTAAACCGCAAATTGCAAAAATCTGATCTGAGATCTGCAAAAACTCTCACAAGACTCGCTGCCCGACGACCTATCCTAACTTTAACTATTTGAGATCAGTGCCTAACCATAACAATCTCACGGGCGTTTCCGCAGTTTGCTGGTTCCCTTCTAGACACGACCCACCCGGGCACGACGAACCCCCTCAGGACCCTAGAGTATGTAGAGGAGAGGAAAAGAGAGGGAGAAAGAGGATGAGAAGAATACGAGAATACGAGAGCAGAACAGGAGGAGTGGGTTTGGCGACTATTTATGGAAAAGCAAAAAAGTGGCGTGGTAGAGGTATGCTCCTGCTAGGTAGCTTCAATTAAAAGAGGATTTTTTGTTAAATGATATATTAAATGGCATTAAATATATCACATAGTAGTTTATTGTCAAGAAAAATCTGGAAATTGGTTGTACTAAAGCTCACTTTGCAATGAGTGTTATTCAGTTGAAAAGTATAGTTTCATAGTGTGCATTGTACGATGGGTTTGTAGTCGTACAATTGGGAATAAGGGCACACCCTTTGGGACAGTCTCTCCTTGAAGTACTTCATGGTGTCCCCCTCGGTCATATTCATGGAAATTGACAGGAGTATGAAGAATAAATATAAGAGACTGAGGACAAAAATGACGGAAAGCAGCCCAACATCTAATTTCAGCCTCATTTGAAAGAGGGCTTTACAGCAACACTTGTGTTTACTGGTTCAAAAATGAGTGAAAATGGCCAGTGGGGGCAGCAAACACACAGTCAAATGTGTCAGCTGTCACCTTCCACATTATGAGAAATTAGAGCTGCAAGGATTAATCGATTAGTTGTCAACTATTAATTTAATCGCAAACTATTTTGGTAATCAGTTAATCTGTTTGAGTCATTTTTTTTACGAAAAAAAAAGTCAATATTCTCTGATTCCAGCTTTTTAAATGTGAATATTTTGAGTTGTGGACAAAACAAGACATTTGAGGACGTCATGTTGGGCTTTGGGAAACACTGAAAGACATTTTCCACTATTTTCTGACATTTTATAGAAAGAACAGTAATTTAATTTTATTTAATTTTATTTTAAAGAAGAGACCAAATAGATTAATCAAGAAAATAATCAACAGATTAATCGACAATGAAAGTAATCGTTAGTTGCATCTCTATGGGAAATGTACATATGCTCTGGTTTCTGGCTTCATGTCCAGTACGTGTGCATTAAATTTAAGCGACTTACAATTGATCTGATTCAAATTGGAAGATCTTAAAAATGAAGGAAATAAGACCCGATTAAAAAAATAGTCTGTTGCATAAAATGTCATGATTGGAGATGAGGTGACACAAAGACAACTACTTTACAGTAAGAAAACCTGATTACTTATTTTCGTGCTGAACAACTGGTGCATGTCAGATTCATATTTCCTGACCATATAGTCTAATGTATTTTTGCCACGACCACCTGTGAAATTCCTCATGCGAACTTTATTTCTGACACAAAATATTTGGGAGCTACTTGACATAATGAAGAAGAGAAAGTGAGTGAGAGAGAGAGAAAAAAAACACACTGTCATGCACGCTTACACACACACACACACACACACACACACACACACACACACACATACATATCCTTTCTTGGAAAGCCACAAGTTTCTAATTATATCCTGGGTTTCAAATAAAAAGCGTTTACAGCCAATTCGTTTGCGTAAATGCCATTCCTGTCTGTGTGGAGCGATGTAACCATTTCTACCCCCGAGACAATAAATAGTTTATTGCTTTTATTTGTCATGGCTTTATGTTGTATTGCCAAGCCCTCAAAAGAATAGAAAAAAAGCATATTTTCCCACTAATGACTGTGTGTGATTTACAGAGTCTGCCTTTGACATGGGGGTGTCTGTGCTTTCAAACGGAGCATAATTAGACCTCTGGAGCTGCATGCAGCGCAAAACACATTGGACAGAAACGCTGTGCTTCCCAGAGAGAGACTCTGCAGTGCGGTTTGGGTATGATGCTGAACGGTCGGTGCATGAGAAAAAACGCCTGGAGGTTTCCCTTCCAAACGTGCGCGCAGATACGCGCACAGAGGTCAATGATATCTGAAACAAACATAATGATTGGCTTTGACACACTTTCAGAATCAGATACAAGGGGAGAAGAAAGAGCATATAGATTGGCTCAGTGGGGATCCAAAGAGTTAGTCAAGCATGAGCTGTTCCCTGCCGAGCGGAGAAAGAGCGGATTCCCCTCCCTCCTTCGTCCTCGCTGACCCTGAATGCTCACTGAGTGATTTT
Organism: Sebastiscus albofasciatus; assembly: GCA_916701655.1. Classification (NCBI taxonomy): domain Eukaryota; kingdom Metazoa; phylum Chordata; class Actinopteri; order Perciformes; family Sebastidae; genus Sebastiscus; species Sebastiscus albofasciatus. The sequence goes on from CAKAOI010000990.1 coordinate 18,503, forward strand.
AACAGGTCACAAAGGAGCAGGAGTTCACACTTTTTTTACACCCATCACCCCCTCTCCTCTCCCCCTCCTTGTCCTCCTCCTCTTCTCTCCTTCTTCCTGTCTCTCTTTGCCTTTTTCTGCCTCTCTTTCCGTCTCTGCTGCGGATGAAAAACAGTAAGAAGACGTTTCTGTTTTGGGTGTCCCAGTCAAGTGATTTCTAATGACACACTGCTCTCGTCCCCACAACATGTATTTTAGAGTAAATGAATCAGGCAGTACATGGCCTCATTAAGTTGAAAGTGCCGCTCTCTGCCCGCAAAAGTACATGGTGCTTTGGAGCCGGGCCGTTCACACCGAGAGGCAGAGCTGCAACGTCAACAGAACACACGTGCGAATAGAGATTGTCTGTGTGTGTGTGTGTGTGTGTGTGTGTGTGTGTGTGTGTGTGTGTGTGTGTGTGTGTGTGTGTTTGATGGCGTACTCACTGGAGATGATGGATGTGTGTGTGAGTACTGGACAAGAGGGTAAAGTAACCGAGAAGTATCTTCGGATTTTCACTTTAACACTTTAATACTTTACTCACTTTAGCTCCCCGTTCTAAACCAAAGCAACTTCATCTAGCCGATGCAAAGCAGTCGGTCCGCCGTCGAGCGTTTGTCGACCGTCACTTGAAGTTCTTGTGGTGTCTCTGACGATTTTGGCTGTAGCTGGCCCTCACCGCTTGCTGATTTACTCATTTTGTGTGGTTTCTATTTTGTTCCTCTGACGTTTCATTTCTTTTTTTCCGCTGGCAAAAAGGCATTGGGCTGAATAAACAAAACAAAAAAACAAAGCAAAAATTTAAAAAATGTTTTTATCAAACATTTTCTTCGATCGACATTTTTAACTAATTAACAGAGTTTTTTATTAATGTTTCTTGGATTTCAAAGACAGACACTGTCAGCTGGCCATTGGCTGTTTTCTGTGCAGTGTCTTCAAGTGCAGCTCTTAACTTAAGACATGAGACATTTGATACTCCTTTTGGTCAACCTTTGTCAGCACTTCGTCCTTGAGCAGTGTCACAGCCCGTACAGGGGTCTAACAATCGTTTCACTAGTGCTATAACCGTGACCTGAAACCTATTTTTACACTTTAAGTTAATTTTCTTCCATTGTATGCATGTAACTGCAGTGATTGCGTGATCGGCTCTAATCGCTGCCAAAACGAAAATGCCCTTCGCTCAAACAGTGGGCGACCTCTGGGTCTGAAAAGTGAAGCCAATGCTGAAGTGCCTTAAACGTGCATTCTTTCTAAGAGCCAGCAGGGGGCGACTCCTCTGGTTGCAATAAGAAGTCTGATTGTATAGAAATCTGTGAGAAAGTGACCCTACTTCTCACTTGATTTATTACCTCAGTAAACATTGTAAACATGAGTTTATGGTCTAAATCGCTAGTTTCAAGTGTTCTACAATACAGCATGATGTTCATTTAGTAAGTTATGGTCCCATTTAGAGTTAAATAGATCATAAAGCAGGATATGCTTGTGATTGACAGGTTGCTACCATTGTGTTGTCTGGTCTGGGAGTTGTCCGTGATTTCTTCGTAGAATTTAAACCCTTTCATAGTGTGTTTTCAGTTCATAAAAGTTAATTATAACCTTTTTGGTCGCCTAAAAATGGCTCATTCAGCGTTCGGCTGTACTTAGCTCCTCCCTCTTGAGTCACTTCTGGTTGCAAAAAACCAAGATGGCGACGGCCAAAAACCAAAATGGCTCAAAACAAACTCAAGGCTTCAAAACGGCAGTACACAAACCAATGGGTGACTTCACGGTAACTATGTCCACTTCTTATATACAGTCTATGCACTCAGTACTGTGCTTGAATTCATCCTGCGTAGATACTTTTTCAAATAAATAAATAAATAGAATATAAATAAATAATTTTCTTCATTTCATAGACTGTAATTAACCTTAGTCACCTATTATTATTATTGTCAATCAATTAAAATATTTAATCATGATTATTTGCATGATTGTCTATAGTTAATCGCTATTAATCGTAAATTAACTTATATTTTTTATCAGATCAGAATGTTCCTTAAAGGGAGATTTGTCAAGTATTTAATACTCTTATCAACATTGGTGTGGGCAAATATGCTGCTTTATGCAAATGTATGTATATGTTTACATTTGGAAATTAATTAACAACACAAAACAATGACAAATATTGTCAAGAAACCCTCAAGCCTCGGACACACCAGGAACGTCAGGAGCCCGTGGTGGCTGCGTGGCGTGGTGGCTGCGTGATTCACGTGTCGGACGTTCACACCAGCTGCATTTCAGCTGCGTGTCTGCTGCGTTTCTGCTGCTGCAGCTGCTGCTGTCAGCCCTTTCTTTCTACATAGAGTTTGCCTTTTAATGGCCATTTAATTTCATAATAAATATCATTATATTTATTTTAGACCGAGAAAGGTTAAGAAATGTGTGGTAATTTATAAATAATAGTAATAATCCACAATTAAAACTCCGTACTATATTCATTCATGGAGCTCTCCAAGTCACTGCGTGTTCTAGAACACTGTCCAGCACATATTTCAGAATAAAAGCCTCGTGTTAACAAATGAAGGAATTCTGTCCACAGAAAAAACACGTGAGGGCTTTTATTTCAAAATGAAAGCAGGAAATGTTGATTTAAAAATAACTCTTTACTTTTTTTTCATCTCCGTAACATATTCTACAGATAGACATCGAAACTGTAGTAATCTTGCTGGTATGATGTCAATATACAATCAATAGATCACCTTCACTGTCCGTAACATATTCTACAGATGTCTAGACATTGAAACTGTAGTAATGTAGCTGATGTGATGTTAATATACAGTCAATAGATCACTTTAACTGTCTGTTGCTGCTGTGAGACGTGCGCGGCACGCGTCAAAAATAGGCGAGACCTCTATTCTCTAGAAGAGACGCATCTAAGACGCGCGTGTGACGCGCACGCCGAAATAAAAAACAACAGGTAACGCAGCCGCCACGTGCTCCTGACGTTCCTGGTGTGTCCGGGCTGTCACAGGTACTGCATTTAGCATAAAAAATATGCGCAACATGGCAAACTGCAGCCCAACAGGCAACAACAGCTGTCAGTGTGTCAGTGTGCTGACTTGACTATGACTTGCCCCAAACTGCATGTGATTATCATAAAGTGGGCATGTCTGTAAAGGGGAGACTCGTGGGTACCCATAGAACCCATTTTCATTCACATATCTTGAGGTCAGAAGTCAAGGGACCCCTTTGAAAATGGCCATGCCAGTTTTTCCTTGCCAAAATTTAGTGTAAGTTTGGAGCATTATTTAGCCTTCTTCTTGACAAGCTAGTATGACATGGTTGGTACAAATGGATTCCTTAGGTTTTCTAGTTTCATATGATACCAGTATCTTTACTCTAGCTTTACAACTGAAAATCATAAGTTGCATTAATGCGTTAAAGAAATTAGTGGCGTTAAAACAAATTTGCATTAACGCGTCAACTTTGACAGCCCCACCTAATATGAAAATACCTGTAATTGGAAAACCCTGACATGACTCAAATATTGCTCATTATCAGTACATACCTGCATATAGTTTGAGTTTTATTATTTGATCATGTTATTAGAGAACTGAGGTGACAGGTTACCCCCGACAAACGGGTGCTCTTTGTGTGTGTGTGTGTGTGTGTGTGTGTGTGTGAGTCAGGGCAGAAGGGGATAAACAATACATCAGGTCTGACTAACACAGATGTTTGAATGTGATAAAACATCATCCACGTTGTGCAAGAAACCACAAATTCGGCAGAATCAGGATGTAATAAAAGACGTTTCACATCACCCAGACGCACACGGACACAAATTAATATACCCCCCTCAACTAGGTGGAGAAGTCATTGTGTTCCTTTCCCGTCAAGGTGTGTCGAAACAACATAATTTACAAGGTACTTTCGCTTTATTGGGCTTAATTTTGCTGACAAAAAAGACGAGAGAGAGGAAAAAGGACGTCATATGATGCCGTTTGTGAGCCAGATTGAAACCTGAGACATCACAAACCTGCAGTTCATGCCTCAGCATTGCTTTGTAATGATCTTATCTGTCCAATAATGATTCAGTGTTTATGAGGCCAAGAGTACGCAAACAGCTTATACCGCATTCGATCCTCAAACTGCCTTATGATAAATCTAATCTGCAATAAACCACAAATAAGCGAGAGGAATTATAGGAGAGAAAGAGGAACAATTTATTGCATTGATACATTTCAACTGCCCATTAGTGGGGGTCCTGCTGATTGTGAGGACAGATTGATAACATTGATTTTGCAGCGTGTCACAGTCATCTGACTGGCGAGGACTGGTGGAGACAGATCAGGAGGTTTCAGCAGCCAATCACAGCTCGGCCGTGCAGTCTGTCAATCATCGCGCCACAACCAATGGCTTACTCTGCAGCTGGGCTGAAGCCCTGCCTCCTGAGCTGTGCAGTCAAAGGGTTAAAAAGAAATGAATTATGGTCAAATCATCTGGTAGCTTGATCGAACAAACAGCCAGGCTTATTTTACTCCTCTGTTCCGTCCCCCAAAGTGCAACACAGAGGATGGACTAATGTTTCAACTGTCAATATGCACCTTAGATTATCTAGCTTAATATTAGGTGTTGCATTTATTTGTTAATTTGATATATTTTCCCTTTATTTAACCAGGATGGTCATATGAGATCCACCAGATCTCTTTCTTGAGAGTCCACCACTACAGTGATGTTACATGAACCAATACAGACACTAAATGAAGAAGAGGGAGAAGAAAAGAGGGAGAAGAAAAAAAATGGCAGACTGGAATGATAGAAAAATTTATATTCAAATTTCTAAAACACAGTAGCATTTATTTATTTGACCATACGTTTTCACCAAGATAGTCTGTTAGATGTAAATCACTTGACATGAAGCGATACAGAGACAAAATAAAGATGAGGAAGCAAAAAAAAGAGGAAAAGCCCAGAAAAGAATAGAATGGAAATCAATGGCAACCCGAATTGTAGGAAAAAGGAAATTCAAGTTTCTAAAAAAAAAAGAGACAGTTGCATTTATTTATTTGACCATAAATTTAATGGCCCAAGAACCAACACTAACTGCAAATGAAGAAGAGGAAGAAAAGGAAGAACAATGAAAGAGGAAAAAAAAGAATCAAATAAAAACCTATGGCTGCCTGGAATGGTTGGAAAGTTGCATTTGAATTTGTAAAACAGATATGTATTTATTTATTAAACCATAAATGTAAACCGGTAGGTCTCTTGAAATGTAGATCCCTTTTTGAGAGAGTCCTGCCAATACAGACGCTATTAAGAAGAAAATAAAATAAAGGAGGATAAAAACACAATTGCATGAAATTAATGGAAAACAACGGCTGCCTGCAAGGGTAGAAAAAGTAGTTTAAAATTTCTAAAAAACAGTAGCTTATTAATTTATGTAATCCTAAATTTAACTATGGTGGTCTCTTGAGATCTCTCTGGCCAAAATGGTAGCATGATTATATTTCACAAACTATAACAAACAGAACCACACTTAAAAAAAGAGTAATTAAATATAAAAAGTAGATTAATGCATTTAAAACATATTAAAACGCACCATTTCCACAAAAAATAAAACCATAGTTGCATTGTACCAGCTTTGTACTGATACAAAGGGAAGGGCTCTCCATGCATCTCCCAGTTTGTGGCTCTATAGTTCTCCCAGCGCGAGGACAATCTGATAGTATGATGCAACACCTTAGCGCTCTTACATCAGGCGCAGGCCCCTACCTGGACTCTGTGGCCATCAAAGGGTTAACCCCTCCTCGCCTGAGCATATACATGCAATAATACACAAATCATTAAACACATGTTAGCCACTCTCGCAGTTAGTCCTCATCCCCACTAATCCTGCAGCCTTCTTTGCATGTCTTTATTTTCATACCCCCGTCCACTCCTCTCTCCGGCTCCACCACCCCCACCTCTAACCTAAGTGGCAGGTGGGACATAAAATGTTGGGAGGTCTCGAGCTCGGGACATCAAAAGGATGCATCATGGGTGAGTCACCCCCACCGGCTCCAGATCGCTGGCCTGCATCATGAAAACAGAGGGGTTGTGCATAAAACATTCGTTGGCGGCGAGGAGAATGGAAAGTGGGACACGATGGGTCACAGAGGAATGTAATCAAAGCTTGTTTTATTATGTTCCGCAGCAGGACCACAGGACGCTGCAGCCCTTACCTCACATGTCATTCCACTCAGTCACTGTATGGGTGATGCATGCCTGCTGTGATTTTGGAGTGTGTGTGTGTGTGTGTTCAGATGAGTGTGCACGCATTCCTCTCATTCGTTACATGAGTGCGCTGCATGCCTGCATGCTTTTGAGGGTTTTTCGGTGAGAGAATGCCTGGACTGTTGTTTGTAGCGTTTGTCATACCTAAAGGACCACACCAGCGTGTTTAAACTCTTTAACTGCTAATACAGAGCCACGGTTAAAGTGAAACTTCGTGGTTCACACTAAAGATGAATGGTAAAGAACAACCTTTAAAGAACGCCATTTCCCAAGGGCCCAAGGTTAAAGGTCAAGTTATGTTTCAGAAGAACTAGTTCGTATGCAATATGATTGTGCGTTCATAAGTGTCGCCCAACCACGTCTGATGGCAAAAGTGTTTATACCTGTTCTGAATTGCCACGCTCGAAGGTAGGGACGAGACATGATAATTGTTCCAAAGGGAATAATTGCAAACACTGTCGAACAGTCTCTACTCAAAGCATAGACTGTATCTATAGATGGACGACGTGTCTCCACTTCCTCCCGCTGTATAAGCGAAGCCAAAATATCCCGGATACAGGAGCCATCTTCAGATTTTGACATCATTTGTAGCCAGAGTCTGCGCCAAGCACGGCCACAGCTTGCTAGCGTGAGTCACTTAGCTGCTACGTTAGCACCACGGCAGCTGTTTGGCTAGAAAGACACAGCAACTAACCATAATGTCTCTATAACTACATTTATTATCAAATTGACACATGTTCTATTACACAGACTTGTGACGGTTATAGAAAGTTAAAGTTACATCTCCTCTCTCGTACAATTCCCAAGCCTCTGGTTCCGCAACTACTTCACTCAGAGCAGCTGTCAATCATGACGTCTCACCTCCTTTTTATAGCATCAAATAACTAATTAAAACCAAAGTTATCAGAAAGATTAACACTTGAACATACATTAGTATGATGAGAACTACCTAAAATGACAAAAAACATCTTTGGGAAAAATGTATTTGACGTGTACTTTGACTTTTTAGTTTGGCCCATGTCCCATCTACTAATATGGAGGGGTTTATGACCTACACTGCAGCCAGCCACCAGGGTGTGATTGAGACGTTTTGGCCTCAGTTTTGGGGAGCTGTCACGTTGTCCATCTTTCCATTCTTGTGTGAAGAATGAAAGGAAAGCTTGAGAGAATTCAGACCTTGCCTACTTTCACACTTCCACACATCTGGCCAATCACTGCATAAAGTGACCATACTTGTCGGATTGTCTTTACACAGAAATTTACAAATTGTTGGATGCAGCCTCCCACCTATTCTGACATCAGAAAAGTGTCAGGGTAGGGGTTTTCAGATGCCATTCAACAGACTGCTTTTGAAGCTTACTGATTCCTGAAACATCACCATTTTGACAAACTGATGCCAGTCAAGTTGAGAATGGGTTTGTCAATCTCCCTAGTCCTTATGTCTTGATGATTGCAAACACATAATAAGAGGTGAAATTAAGCACAAGGATAAGTGAGAAACACTAATATGATGTATCATATGTGCACAGCTGTGCTGGTAAAACTTAATGCACGCTTAGAATCTGGAGAGCAAACCTCAGAAACACGTTTGCAGAAGCTGTTTGAACAGTGGCTAGGGTCTTAGCTCTTCAACTGTAAATTATGAATACTTTACATTCTTTGTATGGCACAGTATAAATATCAATTAGCAGACTCCATTTTACCAAGTTATTATTGTATTACTCAGCCCTAAAAGACATGTTTTCTTAAAACAAGTGAAAAAAGCAACAATCTGCCATTGCAGTAAGCTTAATTTAATGTGTTTCCATTGCAAATCTCCTTTTTTAAAATACATTTTCTGAATGATTCTAAACAATTCATGAAAAGAGTAGAGTTATATTAAAAATAGCAAAAAACGTTGGCAGCATTGGTAGACTTTTAACATAGTCACTCTTTGTTAAATTGACTTTATTGTTTCATGGTAATACAGTATAAGTAGAGGGTTATTTGAGAAGTCTGCAGTTATGTCGTCATTCTAAAATGTAGAGTTGATGTTCATTGTGATGGATTATACAACTAAAGCAAGTTTCAAGAGTCTGCTTAATGATTGTTATACCATATTGAAATGAATGGAAACCACCAAATGAATTATCAATTAAAGGTGTAACAATTAAAGGTGTAACAATTTCGGGGGAATCTATTTGCAGAAATAGTATATAATTGTAATAAGTATGTTTTCTTTAGTGTATAATCACCTGATAATAAGAATGATTGTGTTTTTGTTACCTTAAAATGAGCCGTTTATATCTACATAGGGAGCAGGTTCTCTTCACGCAGTCCGCCATGTTGCACCGCCATGTTTCAACAGTAGCCCAGAACGGACAAACCATACTCTGTTAACTGTTCCTGCTTGGACCGGAGTCGATAACGTTACCTCTCGCTCTCTCTTGCTTCACCACTCACTTCCCACGTACACACACTCTACACACTGGCTCTGCTTCAAATGGCTCTAGAAAGGGCCATTCGCATTTTCACATCAGCCACCGTAGCTCTCCAACACACTTAGCACACAGGAGAGGCTTCAGTTGCTTTCCATTTCCTCACCTCACCACTAGATACCGCCAGATCCTACACTCTGGACCTTTAAAAAAAATAAAACAGCAGCAAAGTTTTTAATTTGCAGAGTGATTAGGTGTGATGATGTTAAGTATAGCCTACATGAATTGTAATAACTCACTAGTCCTTTGGGATGTACATTTGAGTATGACATGTTTTAGATTAGTAGAGTTAAATTGAATTATCTTATTCACATCCTTGCTGGATCAGTTTTGTCAAGCTGAATCATTGTCTGCTCAGTTCTCCCAGCTGGAAGCAAAGGTCCTGGCCAAACCTCGGACCACCCTCCTTACATTTCTATTCATCGTGTTTGGGATTCGTGTGATGTTGAAGAGAGCCTTTGAGATAACAGAGGATATGAATCACAAACATGTGACACACCCGTCTCTGATACTCATTAAGGGCGGTTAAGCATTTTTTCCACCCTCATCCTCCAACATGTTAGTCACCGAACAAAGACGAGACAGTTAAGAAAAGAAGGGAAAGGGTGAGAGCTGAGTGACGGCGGGGTATGGGAACTGAGGCAACGGTTCGGAGAAAGACAGAGATCGTCTGAAGATTTGCCATCTCCGCGGGATAACCTTCGTATTCGGAGAAGTGTTTCAAGGGAACATTTCAGCAGTAGAGGGTGACAATTTGCTGGTCACCTTTCACGCCAAGATGGGGGGGTGGGGATGAGGAGGAGAGTGTGACAGTTCTACCAAGTGAAGAAGTGAGGGTAAGAGGGAGGTTAATATGGTAAAGAGCCCCAAATGTAAAAGGTCCACGATGACTGAATGCCGGTTCAACTTTGACACAATACCTTCCTGCCTCTTCATATCCACTGTAGATAGGCCGATACAGGCATGCACACAAATGCCATGAGCTGCCATGGAGAGTGGAGGAGGGCGACAGAGCGAGAGAGAGAGTGAGAGAGCGAGCATGAACGACGTCTAAACGACAGTGCCATTTATAAAGCATGGCCCTCTGCCTGCCTCATAAACTGTGCATTATTCTGGGAAAGCAGGAAACTGGCTGGACTTCAGGAGAGAGGGAGAGTGAGAGAAAAAGAAAAAATATATATAGCCCTTTTGTCTCCGCTTCCTCTCTTTCCAGCGTTCCCTTTCTCACCCATCTCCAATGCCTCAAGAGTATTTCATAATCATTTTTCTTCTAAACCTTCACAGGAGACATTTGACACCCAATTATCGCCACGGCCTGTGATTGCAGTCCAGGAAATAGGCACGTTGCAAAAAATATCATGTACTTCAGAAGTAATTGCTTGGATCAAACAAACAAATCTACCAATGATGTAAGCAATTTTTAACTATCATAAAATTACTACTAAAAAACACTTGATGTAGGCGATAAAACTTCAGAGATTCAAGATAAAAGTTAGAGTAGAGCTGCAGCTCCTTTGAGTCAAAGGGAGACAGTTGAGGGTGTCTAATAAAGGCTGGTTAAGGTATGTTTCAAGTCCTTGTCAGATCATCAAACAGCATCTTAAACCTCCTCCTCCTGAGTCTTTGTGCGGTCGGGATTGCTGGAACTGCTTCTGAAAATTTCTCTGACTACTTTGAGCAATTTAGTGTTTCAAGCATGCATCCTACATACATCGCTATGGTTGCTTCCCTGTAGAGGTTTTCGGGGCATGTCCCAATAGGAGGACACCCAGATTAGATCTCATCTGGGCTGGGGACATCTAGGGATTCCCCAAGCAACCCGGTCTCACAGGAAGGCGTATAAATAGCATGGCATTACAAGGACATTCCGCGTGTCATGAGGACGCATTTTAGGCTTTTCGTGTGTCATTTGTACGCCACGCAACAAAACTACAGTAACTTTCACGGTTAGGTTTAGGCAACAAAACCACTTACTTAGATTTAGGAAAAACGTCACGGTTGGGCTTAGAATAAGTAAAATACGTAACATAAATATGGAAAACACGTGACAAACTTCACTAACGTAACTTGCAAAACAAAACACCGGTCTCGAACACCGGTCTCCTGGTTGAAAGTCTGGTGTTCCCGCCTGCTATAAGCAGTCTTTCTTGCTTTTTATTCTCTGTCACTAACTCTAACTGTGGCATTTGTACGTGGATGCTTTTACATCGCAGTCAGTACAGACTACATGGTGTACAAATGACATGCCAAAAGCAAGAAAGACATTCTTATAGCACTCTAAATGTCTTGCACATCATCGTGTCATTCATATGCCTTTACAGGCGAATGGGCTGTGCCAAGATGATCTTGAGAACATGGCTGTTGAAAAGGACATCTGGGTTATCTACTTATAGTCATCAGTATATTCCAACTAAAGCACATGTTGGATGGTCGAGCTGCGTCTGAAACCCCCTCCCCCAACACCTCGTTGACTATGAATTTCAGGGGGCTGTGACAATCATGCTCATTTCAAGCAATAATGCCCTGGTGGCCTCCTTCCAAGAGAGACTGTCTGAAAATGAGCACCGTCATCCCCATATTTAAACAATTATTGCATTACGCCCCTCTCTATGATGGCAGACTTTGCAACCCTCTTTCGAGTGTGGCTGTTAGAAACACTTTTGCCTTCGGACGTGGTGGGATGACCAGTTCTTTTTTGGCCTTGCGCTGGCTGCCACCACAACCCAGACCCCGGATAATTGACTGAAAAAGGATGTATGTATGAGTGAATTGCCTTTTTTTTTTTGCAGAGTAGGACCTTCTCTTAGCAAAAAACAATAGGCATCTTATCAACCAATTTATGCCGACTAATGAGTTCTAAAGGTTGCGTTTTATTAAAAGTTGGACTGGATGTCATTTGAAATGTTTCTGTAATTATACCTAAACTATGAATCTGACCCATTCAATGCAAACTTTTTCGTACTTGACCGGGCATTAAGCGAGCAATATGAACGCCTTTCTTGCTTTTTGTGTGTCATTTATACACTAAGTAGTCTGTACTGACTGCAATGTAAATGCATCCATGTAAATATGCTACGGTCAGAGCTAGTGACGTAGAATAAAAAGCCAGAAAGACCGCTTATGGTGGGTGGGTGGAGAGGTGGATTGGTCCAAAAAACACACAACTTTCAACCAGGAGACTGGTGTTTTGTTTTGAAAGTTACGTTAGTGACATTTGTTACGTTTTTAGTGACGTTTGTGATGTGTTTTCCATACTTATGTTACGTTGTTACCTTACGCATTTTGCTTAGTTTATATACTTATTTTAAGCACAATCATGATGTGTTCCCTAATCCTAAGTAAGTGGTTTTGTTGCCTAAACATAACTGTGGCCATTACTGTAGTTGTGTTGCATGGCATACAAATGACACAAAAAGCCTAAAATGCTTCCTCATGACACACAGAATGTTGTTGTAATGCCTTGCTATTTATACGCCTCCCCCTAAGACCGGGTTGACTTGACAGTTTTCTATACTCAGTTAGAGACACATTTTGGTTAGTACCCAAAACGTATTCTGTTAGATAAGTTTGATAGCCCTACTTGAAGCACAGATTTTAGTTTGAAAATAGACAAAAAATTACTTGATAGATGGAGATTTTTCAGTGCATGGGAAAACCTTTAAGAAATAATCAGAGTAATAAGCTATCAAGAGTGGAATAAAGCTGTGAAATGCATTGTCATAGCCTGATTACAAAGTCAAGCGAACGTATGAATAATGACAGAGAAAGACAGTTTTGTTTCCCGCTCTCTTTCTTTCTTTCTGTGCCGGTCTCCCTCGTCTTCCCCCAGTGCACCAGGAGGTCTATGTTTAGACAGGATAGAGTTCTCCAGGGCCAACATGGGTAAAGCTCTGTCTCGTCTCTACACGGTGAATGTGTCAGTGGGGAGAGTTATAAGCCCTGCTCTCCCCACCACCCCCACCTACTCCTTGGCAAGTGGCAGTCAGTCAGCTGATTTGTGCTGCTGAAGGGATTTGGTGTTCCACGTAGGCTATTTAAAAAGCACCAACACCTCTCTCTCTCTCTCTCTCTCTCTCTCTCTCTCTCTCTCTCTCTCCCTCTCCCTCTCTCTCCCTCTCTCTCTCTTTTCCACTCCCTCACTTTTTCACTATCTCGTGCACTGGCTCTCTTACAACCTCATAACATACCCCTCACCCATTCCCCTGTATTGCTCTCTGCACTCCCTTCCCCCATCCCCCTTCTTTTCAATCTGTCTTTTTTTTTTCTGCTCCCTCCTGGCTCGACGACTATTGCTACATTTATTCCCTCTACTGTATCTCTATGTGGGTCCAGTGCTTGTGCTTCGCAACATCTTCTGTTGGGGGTTGTGGACAATTGGAAGAGCCAGGTTGAAAGCCAGATTTACGCTTCACTGCCATGTGGATGTGTAGGAATTGAGTTATGTTCAGTCTAGCAATAATTGTCCAAGATGTCCTTGAATCTAAAGGACAATGTAGGTAGTTTTTCAGTGCCTTCTAAAGCTATTTGTATGACTCTTTCCACTCATATGAGCTTTTTCTGATCTGCCACCTCTATGCTTAACGTCTGATTGCATTTAAAGGAACAGTGTGTAGGATTTGGCGGTATGTAGCGGTGAGGCTGCAGATTACAACTTCTCCTGTGTACCAAGCATGTAAAGGATCACTACGGTGGCCAGTGCGAAAACGTAAATGGCCCTATCTAGAGCCAGTTGTTGTAAGAGTAGAGTGCGTAGAGTGTGTGTGTATGTGGGAAGTGAGTGATGAAGCAAGAGAGAGAGAGCAGCGGCGACAGTAGCGAGTAATAACGTTATCGACTACGGCCCAAGCAGGAAAGCTTAACAGTATTTGATTTGTCCTTCCTGGGCTACTGTAGAAACATGGCGGTGCAACGTGGCAGACTGCGTGGAGAGGAGAGGACCTGCTCCCTATGTAGATATAAACAGCTCATTCTAAGTTAAGGAAAACACAATGATTCTTATTTTCAGATGATTACACATTAAAGAAAACATACTTATTAATATTATATTCAATTTCTGCCAATAGACGCCCCTAATTCCCTGGTCTTTTAAGAAACTAAATCTACTTGATTAAGAGAAGAATACATTCAAGTTTAAAAGGAATTGTTGCTAGGTATATGATGGTAAGAAATGGCTCATGAATCAGTGTCAATTGTCAAAGTCTTGCAGTTTATCCACGACACGCATTGTCTGTGTTGCGGACTGTTGACACTCAAAAAGAACACAGACATGCAGTGTGGCCAGGATGCACCAACCCATAGAGCACTGTCAATCTGCTGGTGTATGGGCTTTCATAGAAAATAATGGGTGTGGGTGTTTTGATGTGCATCATATGCGGCTGGCATGTGTTGCCCCAAGTTCTGTTTTTTAGCGGTACAAGGCGATGTTCAGACCAGGGCATGTGAGTGGAGCGGAGCTGTTCGTTCCATCCGCTCTCTCGCTCAAAGCCGCTCCAGGCCACTCCGCTCAATATCGTTCCGTGCTCATTTCCGATTTCGCTCCAAAAAAAAAAGACGTAAAGCTGTGTTGTATTTCAATCAGGCTTGAAGTGGCTTTTAATTAGGACTGTGCTGCCCACCGGCTGCCAACAGCTAACGTTACTAGCTCTCCACCTGCCGATTATCTGTCTCACACACTTTAGTGTCCCAATGCAGCGGCCGCATCCTTCGAAGGCTGTAGCCCCTGAATCGGGACACAGCCTGTGTATAAATTCTACACCACCGACATGTTTTGTTTTGTTTTGTTTTTGTAGCGTGTTGCGTGCCTGAGCAACATCATGTGCAGCTCCTGGCCAGTGAATGAGGTGGGAGGCGGGACTACACTACACAAACGCAGGTTGTTGCTCTCAGCCGCATGCTTGAGAGTGTTTAATAATCACATGTGTAGTACTAGTTTGTCCACCCCCCTCCTGCCGCGATCAGCGACTAGAAAGCATTAAAGGTACAGTGTGTAGGATTTGGTGACATCTAGTGGTGTGGTTGCAGATTGCAACCAACTGAGTACCCCTCTGCTCACTCCTCCCTTTTCAAGACTGCGGTAACATTCGCCTCGCTCTGAAGCCATCCTTACCATAATACTACTTTAGGAGCAACAGAAGTCAGACGATGGCTGGCGGTACCACAGTTTTTCTGTGGCTCACGTTACCGCAGAACTACGGTGGCCTTCAGATAACATAAAAACATGTAAGGCTCTCTCTAGAGCCAGTGTTTGGTTTGTCCATTCTGGGCTACTGTAGAAACATGCCAGTGCAACACTGTGGACTCCATGAAGTCAAGTCAATTTTATTTGTATAGCCCAATATTACAAATTTGCTTCAGAGGGCTTAACAATCTATACAACATATGACACCGTCTGTCCTAAAAAAACCTTTAACAGGGAACAATTGGAAGAAACCTCAGGAAGTGCAACTGAGGAGGGATCCCTCTTACAGGACGGACAGACGTGCAATAGATGTCGTGTGTAAGAACACCTGAAATGGACCCACTCCCTATGTAGATATGAAGGGCTCATTCTAAGCTAACGAAAAAACAGATTCTTAGTTTCAGGTGATTATACACTGATGCAAACATAGTTCTGAATATTTTATTCAAATTCTGCTAATAGATCCCCTGAAATGTTACACACTTTTCCTTTAATGCCGATCACCTGATCGCATATTTTTACTGAATATCGTTCGATAGCGATCGGTGGCCGATCAATCGGGGCATGCCTTCATCTATCTAGTGTTACTAAAACAAAAAAAGAGAACCTCAACTTGCATGTTTTCACTAATAATAATCTATACCTCAATTGGAAACATGTAGAAGTAAACAAGAAGCTCAAGCTCATGTATAAAAGTGTTTGTGGTGTCTATGTAGTATCTTCATTGCCCTGACATGTAGTTATATATTTGAGGAGGTGCATGTCAGCTCCTGTAGCCTCCGCAACACCCTGATCCAGAAGTACAGATCAGTTTTCATGCACATACCAAATTGATGCCGAGATCATAGTTACTTTCCCAATGTGAATGTGTTTCAGTTTACATAGCACACATGTATGCATGCACGCAGACAACCTGACAAACACACACACGGATATAGATATATTACACACACTGTCACACATATACCCTTTCCAACCAGTGAGTGTAACCATTCAATACTGCAGGCTTTACATTCTGGGAGTGTCCCCAGCGCCTGGACTCCCCTGTCAGCAGCGGCTGCATTTACCCTGCTACATGTACAACGGAAACAAAAACATGGCCTTTATATAACGCAGGAGTGAGTCCAAGTGTGTGTATGTGTTCTCTGAATGCATGTTTACAGGTGTGTGTGTGTGGGTGTGGGTGTATCTGTGTGAAATTTAAGAAAAAGGACAGCGTGAGAGTTATCTGTTATTTTTAAAAGTTAGTGCAGATTCCTTAGAGCGAGACGAAAAACTAAACCGGGGGAATAAGAGGAGATACCAAAAATGGTCTAAGTAAACACGAGAGAAAATGAGTGGCAGAGCTAGAGATTAGCAACATGAACCAGCAGGGAATTAGTACATAATACATATTGCCCTGTTATTATTCAAACATTAGGCTTAAAATACCAAATAAGCTCATTAATAGAGAATAGTTCACTTCTTCCTATCAACAAAGGATCTTTCTTAAATGCATTGAAAACTCCAGGTTTTTGAGCGTCTGTGTCCTTATAAGGTGTGGAGCTGTGGTGAGGTTTATCAGCTTGTTTTTTTAGCTACTGGCAAAAGCCTTTTGCATCTGACTCAAGTCACAAATTTGATGACTTGACAATTAAAAAGAAGACTTTATGGCTTTACTTGGACGTGAGTGTCATGACTTGAAACATGTTATATACTCCCCAAGCCCAAAGAAGAAGAATCTTCTATGGTGCCAGCAGAGACTGAGCAATAGGGGTGCGTGAAAAAATTGATTCACAGAAGAATTGCGCTATTTATGTTTTATGATGTCGTATTAGACAGTATAAGTTAATGCAAAAATGTTGGATTTAATGACTTAGTTATTAGCTTTGCGAGGCAACAGTGAACTATGTTGTGAACACTTTGTACCCCATCACCTACAGTCTAACATTAGAGCACCAGCTCTCCAGTACTATAGCAAACAAGACCGGCTGACCAACACACACTGCAGAACTTAACAAAACTTCAACCAACTCTGGTGGATCGAAGAAAATAACCCGTACAGCATTTTGTTTTGTTTTGTTTTTGTTTTGTTGACCTCTGACCTCAAGATATGTGAATGAAAATGGGTTCTGTGGGAACCCACGAGTCTACCCTTTACAGATAGGCCCAGTTTGGGGCAAGTCATAGTATGGCTGTATGATTATGACCAAAATGATAATCCAGATTATTTTGATCAATATTGAGATCGCGATCATCATCACGATTAGTCATAGATTTTAGGGACAAAATATTTTGAATGCAATTTCACATTTAAAAAAACGCTGCTTTCACTTCGATGTTGTTCTACATTCCAACCATCAAAAACTCTAATTGTTATCCTTTTACTGCGTTATTGTCATTTATAGTGGTTATTTGCATAAAAACACACAATTAAAAAATGATTAGAAAATACATTTTTGTATTTCTATTTAAATATTTGCTTTGATTAAAAAAAAACCTGGCATTAGTAGTTCTATTAATATGTTATTAAGCTGCTTAGAGCTAGTGTTAGGTAGTTAAACAGGTCATATTTCTCTCTCTAATATATATATATATACACATACGCCCTCTCACTTATTCTTTTTTCCCCTCTCTTCTTTTCCCCTCTTCTTCTCTTCTTATTCACATTATTGTCCATTCTTCTCTCTTCCCTGGTTTTCTTCCACTTTTCTGCACATTTTCTTCCATTATTCTTCTTTTTCCTTCCCATTTTCTTCCCTTATACTTTTTCTTCTCTTATTTTTTGTATCTGTCTTCTTCCCCTTTTGTCCCTTTTTCTTCAACTCTTCTTCCCATAAACTTCCTTCTTTTCCAGTCATTTCTTCTTCCATTTTTAATTTTTCCAATTTCTTCTATCTCCTCTTCTGTATTTCTTTTCTTCTTTACTGTTTATTACACTTCTCTTCCCTTCCCTGTCTGTCATTAGTTTAGTGTGATTGTTGGCTTTACAAAGGAATGTAAACATTTATTGCACAGAACAATACATTAATAGTCACTTCTCTTTAAGATGTAAAGATACAGTCTTTTTCACACCCTCCCACCCTCTGTCTCTCCTTTATTTCTGCCTCTCACTGTTTAACGTGTGTGTGTGTGTGTGTGTGCGTGTGTGTGTAAGTGTGTGTGTCTGGTCGTCTCTCCGGGGCTGTGGGACAGCCACTGCCTCCGTCCTCCATGGTTTTTGCTGGGCAGAGCAGCTGAATAAGCTCATTGTCAGCCTGTGGAGAGTGCAGGTGCACCTCTTCTTCTTCACCTCCGACCCTCGGCCCTCGACCCCACAAAGCCCTTTGTGAACTCTATTTACTGGCGACTCCAATGAAACTGCAGTCCATTACCAACATCTCCTCTCTCCCTTTCTCTCCCCATTTTCTACTCCTCTCAAGAAACCAATTAGCGACAATACAAGTAGGTTAGACTCTCTATTCAGAGTGGGCATTGTTGAACACAATACCAGGAAGCATTGTGAGCTAACAATTAGTGGCAATGGGGCAGTGTAGAGTGTCACTGACATTGTTGGGAGTTGCACAAGGCTGGGTTTGTTCCCAAAGAGGGAGTTAGACAGGGGTGGAGGACGAGAGCGGAGGGGTTCCCAGGTGCTGAATTAGCCCAAACTCGGCCCATGTGTCCCCGGTCACACAAGACGCTTATCAGCGGCAGGGCTCAGGATACGGGAATGTGTCCCCAAGAGGGTGTGTTGCTTTCTTTGGGTGTAGATGTTTATGTTAGAGGTAACTCTACCT
The DNA here is from genome assembly GCA_916701655.1 of Sebastiscus albofasciatus. Lineage (NCBI taxonomy): Eukaryota > Metazoa > Chordata > Actinopteri > Perciformes > Sebastidae > Sebastiscus > Sebastiscus albofasciatus. Next base: position 37,186 of record CAKAOI010000990.1, read on the forward strand.
GGATGGGATTGTGTGTGCGTGCATGCAATTCTTGTATTTGTGTTTGAATGAGTGTATGAGCTGAAGTGTGTGAATGTGCATCGGGTTACCTGTGTTTTTCTCTTCTTCTCTTTTGTTTTTTTTGTGCAGAAATGCATCGGTTGATTGGGCTTTGTATGCAGGTATGTGAGCGCTCAGAAAAGGAGGTGTCGGCTCTGGGTCTTCCCCTGACCTCCTGGCCTCGAGTTCGAGACCCCAGGTCTTTAGCCCATGCTAATGCTAACAGCAGGCTAGCCGCCACGTGAGGGGGTCTGCCCCCCGCTGCCGCAAAGAGGTTTCACCCGGCTGGTGACTCCGCGTTGGAAGGTCACAACCAGAAGGTCAAGGGTTCAGCCATCATTGTTATCCTGCCCCCGCGCCTTCCACTACACACACACACCCCTAAACACACCCCCCGAACACACCCCCGCTGCAGCATGACATCATAGCACACACACACAGCCAGGGAGTCTGGAGGAGGAGGGCCGGGGCTGGCAGCGTGGAGACAGAGCCGCTGACAGCTGACACTGGCTGGGCTCGGCCTGAATACTCGCCTCTGTTCAGTAATGAGAAAAGTAAGACGACTGTGAGATTTCATCAGTCCTGTCTGACACAATTAGCTGTTCAAGGTAAAAAAAAAAAAAAACGGCGCAAAAGAAGGTGGATTCTCAGTAGAGGTCAGAGCGAGATGAGGTTTAATCCAGAAGCCTCATATAAGACTTTGTTAGACAAATTAGCTGTTTCAGGAACACATCTGGTAATTATCATGGTAAACCTCAGTGAGCGCAACGCTCCAGAGCAGCTGACAGCAGAATAAGGACACACTCACGCTTGCAGTTTGTTTTCTTTGATCTGAATCACGCCGGAGGCCCGTCTCACAAGGCAGGATTATTAAGTTAGCTGGAAAAACGCGCCGAGTGAAACCCAGAGGAGCTATTTTTACTTCACAAGACTTGATTCAGAGTCTGAGGGGGTTTCGTAAATTGTCCTGATAATTTTGTAAAACTAAATCTGGTCACCCTAAATTTAGTAATCCTAAATTTGTGACATAAGCCCTAGTTTACACTGCCTCTTTACAAACCGAGTTATTATTCTTGGGGGGTAGTTTGGTGACTGGCCAGCTTGTAACACTGGATGACTTTTTAGGCAGGAAATCAAACAAATGAACAGAGCATGCTGCACTTACTGTAACTGTACCTAACTGCATTTGATTTTCTTTCATGGTTACATAAAGAGACACCTAATAAATATGAGCATCAGCTGAGACTGTAGCTGGTCCTGCAGCCTCTCAGCTGAGTCGCTACTGCAACATGAGGTGGGACCTGGTCACAATGAGGTCAATGTATCAAGCATATAGCTATAGACTTCAAAATGGTGCAACTAACTGAAAATATTACACAAGAAAACAAAGTTGGATTACCTTTTTGAAAGTGGAATAAATTATTGTCAAGACTACAAATTGTCTGAATAATTATGTGATGTGTGGCCATGCTTCAATAACTAGTGAGTTCTCAGCACAACAAACACATGCACTGTAGTAATTCACTTGGAAGAAGATTGAAACATATATTTTCGGACTGGTTTTAACGACATTGTTCCCCAAAACTGAACTAAGGTCAACTCTTTTAAGCATCTAAACTAAACTTCAATTTCTCTGTCCCCAAAATCTGTTTAAAGATATGAAAGGCAATCCTCTGAGAGAATGGAACCTAACTCTACTGAGCGCTAGCGGAAAAAGCCGTATCTGAGCATCTAACCACAGATAAAATCACCGAGATGGGTCTGTAGGAAAGAATATTGAAAACCGACAAGTACCGTAAGCTGGCATCAAATGATACTGAAGGTCATATTCGTAGTCTTACTTATTTTATTTTTTTTAACTTAGTTTTTATTGCAGTTTCAGCAACTTATACAATCATCATCACATTCTTTACCACTGTATTTTCACACAAAATTCCACAAGTTAATACAAGGGGAGAGAGAGAAAACACAAAAAAACAGAACAAAACTTCATCTTAAACTGTAATTTCAATTGAATTTAGAGAAAAAGGGAGGACACTTAAACAATCCAAAGAATTAAAATAAAATAAAATAAAGTAAAATAAATGAATTTAAATAAAAATAAATGTCTTACTTATTTTTGATCAGACTTTTCCTGTTTTAAAATAAAAATTTAAAATAGTTTTAGACTAATTAGACAATGTTCTTGTGGGCTACTTGTGTTTAAACGGCATGTAACATTTGTTGAATAAAAACAGAGATTTTTGAATTGTTTATATTTCTACTTGTAAGATATTGAAGAAAAAAAAACATTTAGGTATCGTACCTGTAATATCCAGCCCCAACGTTCATTCAGAGGCGATTCTAGGATCCGAACTTTAGGGGGGCTCAGATAATGTGACATGTACAGTGAAGGGCGAAGGTTTAGTTTCAACATTTGGGGGACACATTAAAGGGGGGGCGGGGGTGTTGGGGGTTGTTCCCCTTGGAATCTTTTATGCACCAATTTCTGCCCTTTCTGCATCAAGTTATGTTGGAAATGTCTTTATGGTCAGAGGTCAAGGGACCCCTTTAAAAATTGCCATGCCAGTTTTCCCAGTTTTTTGCCTAAATTTGTAGCGTTATTTAGCCTTCTTGTCAACACGCTAACATGACATGGTTGATACCAATGGATTCCTTAGGCTTTCTAGTTTCATATGAAACCATCTGATCTGATACCATATGATCTAGCTTTAAGACTGAGCCCATACAGCCTCTTAAAGATGGTAATATTGGGTGTCAGAGGATTTGATAATTATTGCTTGAGAACCCCTAACAAGAGCCTAAAATCACCAATGCGCTCATTTTTGATTTTTTGCCATTAGCAGGCTAATATCGACTGTTTAGTTTGATCTGATCATGAACCAACTGCACTCACGTAATGTTCCTCGATTGTAGAGGGAGACGGTCAGACAGCGGAGGTTTCTGGGGGCAGTCAGATGCCTTTCGTCCCTTCGTCCCCCCTCCCGTTACCCCGGGCAACCTGGTTAAATTTGAGGGGTGTGACAACACAGCAAGCACAGATACTGGATGCTGTCCACACTGGTACCCACTGTCCAGCCTTCCCAAACAACCCTGTTCTATTTCTGTCTGCCCCTCTCATTGTATCTCTCACCCTCTTTCTCCTCCACTCAGAGTTTATTTACTTTTTCTTTTTTCAATTCATCAGTTCATTGATTTTATTCGGTGATTTGACTCCGAGTCTCCCTCTGTCCCGGCCCCCTTTTAAAGCTTTGCTTTCTTTCTTTGACAGCAGACAGAAAGAAATCTGGGTCATGGCATCCAAAAACCTCACGAGGTAGAAATGCTGAATGAGAATACTGATGGGGGGGGAGAAAAGAGAGAAAGAAAGAGAAAAAGAAAGTTGGATGCAGAGGGCCGAACAGCACAGGCAGCATGTGTCTTTCTCCACAGGAGACACACGTAGACTCACTACTTTGTTCCCACATTGTGTAAAGTTTTTAAGTGCACAGACAAATCCAAATAAAAGACAGGAAATAAAAGAGAAAGGGAGAAAGAATGAGGCTGAAACTGAAGATGGAAAAAAACATAGTTGAAACGTGAACCAGAGGTACGTCGGGTCTAATAAAACACTGTGGAGAGAGGCAGGAACCAGCACAAAGAGACACACGAAAACACCATTCCACTGACTTTCCTCTCACAAAACAAAACTCACACAGCACGCCAACATGTACCTTCTGTAATGTTAAAGGAAAATTACACTTATTCTCTCTGGTCTTATTTTCATAATTTTGTCATCCATCTCTATCAGTTATGACAACACGTGGCATCATGGGTAGTGGCCCGCGGCGTCTTGATACCAACGCACAAGGCACCTTTTAGTGTCTGTATGAGACGCACTGGGCTTTCAACTAACTCCAATGTAAACCCATCTGCGTCATTATTAGACGGTCATAGCAACAGACGTCGTATTAAGAGCCAGAAGTCCTCTAAGGGTGGATGGGACAAACAAACACAGGACATTTACTCAGTGGACTGGCGTTCGTGTTCCGTGTGAAGCCAAAAGTTGAGTGATTTTTATAGACAATGTTATGTCATGTAATGTTCTCCAAGTTGTAATGAGTCTCTAAAGCTGCATTGCAGATGTTTTTGCCACTTGGAGGCTGTGGAACAAGCTGAAACCCTAAAACTGACACATCTTGTGAAGTTGATGTGGTGAATGTTGCATGGATTTGGAGTCGTGTTTTTATCCACCTGATGAATGTACAATATTCACTCTCTTTTAAGGCTCAGACACACCAAACCGACATGAAAGAACTAGCGGCGACAAAGGCCAACTGTTGTGTCACCTCATATCGCCTTTGTCTTGGCCCAAAAATTGCACTCAAACACACCGCAAAGACTACAGCCAAAAGGGAAACTGGAAGACCGAGGACGGCGGATATACAAGCCGTTGTTATGATACGTGCATGAAATAAAGCGTCGTTTGGCGACCATTTTCACACCACTCTCACTCACCACTTAACTTCCAGATGGCCATGTTGTTGTGAAAACATCCGTGTATTGGAATGAACTGATGAGATGAAGATGAAAAATGAGAAGAACCTTATGTGTGCCCTCTTGATTTTACTCGTTGGCTTGCTTTCCTCACGTCCGTTTCTCTTCTCCTGCACTGATTCACTTAAGCTGAACAGCCAATCAGAGTGATTTCTCTTTCTCATTGCCGATTCAATGCGCTGAATCGGCCAAAAAGTCTCCGACACGGGCAGAATAGAGCCAACGGTGCGGGTGTGTCAGGGCATTTAGCTGTTTTCTACCAACTCCAGAGGGAAATATCTGGTTCTTTAGCTGCTAAATGCTCTACTTTGTTCACTAGCTGGTGCTGAGAAGGTAGAGTACAGTGGGTTCATCAGACCTTTTTTTTTGCTGAAAACAGTTGCAGCTGGAAACTTTGATTGATTGCCACACAACCAAAAACGCTGAGCTGAAAGACACTAAAATGCTCTGTAGAGTTGGTGATAATTCCCTGTGGGTTCGTCACTACGGGCAGCATCACACATAGTGTGTCATCTGATTCATTGTTGCAGTAATATGAAAATATTGATTAGAGCAGTTTTAAGGAGGCAAAACGTACGTTAAGATGCTTCCGGCCCCAAACCCGTCTGCTTGCGCAGCGGAACGCACACTGAATCAGCAAAAGTGAGTCATCGCATTTAATTAGTGATGCAATGGCATGAGAGCCAACACACACACAAACACACACACTCTCACACACACATACACACATAATCCCTCCCTCATTAGGTGTATTGTGGGGATGCTGATGTAATGCAAGTTAATCTTTTGGCCTCTGGTTGGCTCGGTGGCCCAGCGGGAGCTCTTTGTGTGGGACATTACCCCGGCCCCGCCCCCTGGAGACAGGTTCATTAAGACTGACGCTGATACCCAAGTACCCAGGCCTTTTGTGTGTGTGTGTGTGTGTGTGTGTGTGTGTGTGTGTGTGTGTGTGTGTGTGTGTGTGCGTGTGAAACAGTGTATTTCAGTCAGTTATACTAGAGACAATGCAATGAAGAGGCCGGCCATAAAGGCACTGCTTTCTCAGCATGTGCCTGAGAGCACGTAGGCCAGAAATTTTTATTGGCGTGGGAGTTCCTGATGCTGCGGCGTATTAGAACAGAACCATATTTCTGTGGTGCGTTCATGTTACACTGTTGTTGGAAGTGTCAGACACATGAATCTAAAATAAAAACAGTTGCTCTGTGATGTTAAGTAACTCTGATTTCCTGCTCACACAAGTTCACATACAGGTGTATTTGTGTGTTAAGCGGAAAATGTGGATTGGAGGGTAAGTTACCAAGAGGGGTCAGTTGGGAAACCGTTAAATAACCACACAGGAATGGCTTTTTTGGCTTTTTTCTTCACATTGACACAAAAATCCTGTAGATCCAATGTTGTCGTAGCAGTCCTGCTCAATGCTCGAGTGTAACCAGAGATTTTAAAGAAAGAGCTACTCGGATATAAGCTGTTCAGGAAATCTCAAATTTCTTTAATTTCACAGTATATTTTGTCAAATGATATAACCTAGAGTCACAGTAATATAACCAGAGGTATTGAACAAATAAGTACTTCAGTTAGAAAAGTAGTTTAAAGCAGCAGTAGGTACAATGTTTTTGGCATCATTGGGCGCAAATTCCATAATAACCTGTCAGCATATTGTAATTCAAGTGCTCTGAGAGAAAACTAGACTTCTGCATCTCCTCATGGCTCTGTTTTCAGGCTTTAGAATATCTAGCCTGTGACGGGAGACTTTGGCCAATCACAGGTCATTTCAGAGAGACAGCGTTCCTATTGGCTGTTTTTTCAATGAAGGCAGCTGTTAATCATTCGCGAACTCCGATCAAATGGTCAAACAAGGGACAAGTTATAAATGAAAAGGTATAAAGGGTTTAAAATTCAGTCTTCTTTCTTCCTTATAGGCTACCTTTAAGGTTGAACCCCCCCCCCCTCCGCCCCCCATCCATCTTATTCCACTAGTGTGACACAATAATGTCAAGGCAAAAGCATGTAACAAGAAGGCCGTTCTTGCTTTAGGCGTGTCATTTTCATGCCATGTAGTCTGTACTGATTGCAATTTAATGGCGTAGAATAAAAAGGGGAGAAAGACTGCTCATGTCGGGATGGGAGGGGAGATGGACGGGTGCAACAAACACAGGACATTCAACCGGGAAACCGGTGTTTTGTTTTGTAAATTACGTTAGTGACGTTTGCCCCGTGTTTCGTAGTGAGATTTTGTTGTTTCCGTACACATTTTATTTAGTTTCCATACTTATTTTAAGCCCAACCATGACATTTTTCCTAAACCTAAGTGAGCAGTTTTGTTGCCCCCTGCTGGTATGGCTCCTTAATACACATGTGTAATATTCATGCCTCGGCGAAGCATAACACAACACTGACTCTGTCCTCTGGTGGATAGACGGGTCCATTACACGCTTTGGCGTGATATCGGGTTGTAGCATAATATAGAATATAGCCTATTCTGTATCACCTTGAACTCTTCATTGAAGCTATGTAATATTTACACAATTAAATATTCAAATATTCTAGATGTATTGTGTATAATTCTATACACATTTCCCCAAAATTCACAATTGTTTTTTTTCTGGAAACTTTGAGATCTCCACTAAAATGTGGCTTTGAAAAGCTTAAAAATAGTAGATGCTCTTATCTGTATTACAATATACAGTATATTGGACAGTATATTTAACCTAAGTATCTTAACCCTAATACAAGTGCTCAGAATGTTTACTTAAGGAAAATTGTCACCACCACAGTGTAAAAATACTCCATTACAAGTAACGCTTCTGCATTCAAATTTGACTTTAATAAAGTAGCCTACCAGCAAAATGAACCGAAATATGAAACAACTTTTCCCCTACGAAATGTAGTGCAAAGTAGCATAACATGGAAATACTCAAGTAAAGTACCACTATATCTTCATATCACTAAAAGCTAATTACATGCTAACCATATTTGGTGCAGTAACAAAGCACCACATGACAAATAAAAGTTTGTCGGCCTGGTCGCAGTCAGCCCTGCAGGCTGCGTCCTTTCAGCCCACCAAATTAAAAATAGGAGAGGGATTATTTGTGGGCCGATGTGGTTTTAGTGTGTGAGATGGGAGTGTGTGTTTGCTCCCCTGTGCAGCCAGAGCAGCAGCGCACTTAGCATGGGCTTTAAATAGCTAACTCAAATAAAGTGAGAGGAGGCCGGGGATCAGAGGCTGAGAGGGACTCTGTGAGGGAGGCATTCCCGAACGGAAGCCGGCCTTTGGATTTCCAAACAGCATTCGGAGCGAGCAATGCCAGGAATGTGATGTCGTCCAGCAGCGGCGGCGGCGGCTGTGAAAACCGCCGGGCCACCAGGTGCTGGTGGGCCGCCTGACAGGAAGTGCGGCAGGAAGTGCAAGCAGAGGTCCAGCTAGGGGACAAAATGGCGGCAGGTGACTCAGCAGAGAGCAAACTGAAGGTTGCTGCTGTGAGCCAACTCTCTCTCGGGCCTCTCTGAGCTTCTATCAACCCCGAAAAAGCTGTGAACGGCTGAAAAGGGAAGACAACTCCCCCTCCGAAGGAGCTGCTTTCTCATCGGCCAACCGCTCTTCCACACTTTGCCTCCTTTTTTACACACTGTGTTAAATTTCTATTCTTTCTCATCCTTTTTACCTTTTGACGGCCTTCTTTGTGTGCAGGCTGTGGGAAAGTTTCCCGTAATGGTGAGGTCATCCACCACCGACAACCCCCCACCACCACCTCCATCACCCCCACCCCCATGCAGACACACACCATCACTACACTCCCCTACCCCCCCTCCACCCTCCATGCTGTCCCTCTTTCTCCAGGACTGCAGGACTGGGTCCCCACGTCTCTGTCCCACTTCCAGTTCCTCAGCTCTCTCCACAGAGACCAGGAACCTGAATAGAGCCTCATTCAAAACCTGTATCTGATGATCTGGCCTCTAAAAGTCTCGACCAACACACAGAGGCTGGAGGCAGACAGATCAGCAGATCCAGGAGGCACCCGGAGGCCTATCAGGCATTTAAACCACTTTTTTTCTGTCGTGTGCACACCCTCTCGGATGCTCTCTTTCTCAAGCACACACACACACACACACACACGAGCTTGGACACACTTTGACATTGCCAAGTTTATTCAAGAGGGTGGTTCTTCCTGCATGTGTGGACCTGCTCATCTCCATCTGCAACTGTTTCTTGGAATAAAACTGGTGCGATAATAAAAGCGAGAAGGAAAAAAAAAATGGAAATCAATCAAATTATACATCCAAAAAAAAAGAGATTATATGTGAAATACTTTCAAGTTGTGTGTATTCTAGTGAGAGCTCAACTCATCCATACTTGGGTTCAGTATGAAGTGTGACATTTGGTGACTGATTACTGCCATCTATTGGCAAAACTGTAAACTACAACTTTAGATTTTAAAGGGTCAGTTCACCCCAGAATCATAAAAGAACATATTCTTTTACCTCTAGATTATCTAGACGTGCAGATAGTAGGGCTGGGCGAAATGGAGAAAATAAAATATCACAATATTTTTGACCACCTTGATATCGATATTGCAACAATGTTGTAGGGTTGACTGTTGGTTGCTTTTACAAAATATTTACACGATGAGATTTTTGATAAATAATGATCAGTTATGTGGATATAATGACTAAGTGGGTAAAGGCAAATAATAGAACAGCTAGAACAGTCTGTTAAGTTCAGAAAAATACATCACTTTACTGTAATGTAGCCTTTAAAACCAGGAAAAGACAACACTTGCCATGCCACATTATGATATTATGATATTTAAAATCTAATAAGATATCTACTCTCACTCTCTCTGAGAGATGAGAGAAGATATCTAGTCTCATATCACGATATCAATATAATATACGATATATTGCCCCTAGCAGATAGTTTTAGTGTTATTATTCGAGGTTTAGAGAGTTACATAACATGTCAACAAATCCAATGAAAAGACCAAAAACAACAATGAATTTGATCCTACTAACTATTAAAACTATTAAACACGTATCAGTTTCATTACCATGAACACACACACTCATACTCAGTCCCGCATACACCGTCCTGCTGCCTCAAATACTCACTAGAGCACTAAGTGTGAATTAATCTGCCACTGAAAATAGTCCCCAACATTCACTCCTGTTTGTTAAAAACTACAGTGACCCGCTGTTTTAGGGAAATAACTAATAAATAAAACGACATATTTGTGACCCGTTTTAAAGATCGGGCCTGAGAGACACAGGGAAGTTGCAAAGTTTTGAGAGATGGACTAGCATATGTTGTTGGTTTTGGTCTTTTCATGAGATTTAAATATTATATAATATATATTATTTCATGAAATAAAAAGAAATTACACCAGCCCTATATCTTTGAAAAATGAACCACCAACATGTCTTTCCAGAAACAGAGGCCTCTGTGAGAACAGTTTTCATTAGAAAACACAGTTTAAAATGTAAACAACAAAATGCCGTTCTCCTCCGTTGTACCACAGTTGAAGAAGATTTCTGCCAGAAATCTCAGAGACCGATTTCTCAGAACCTGGACAAATCTTCTTCAATGTGTTGCATACAGTGTTTTGATCCTCTGAATATTACCATGTTGCCTTAAGCTTTATTTCATTTTTGTCCTAAATAATTTTGCTTTTTGTTTGTGTGCATCCAAGAAGTGTCACTGTGAAAAAAACAGACTTATTTGCAGATCTTGTGGTATTAGGAGGGTTTGGTCACCACCGAATAGGGCTACACAAATCGCAATATGGCCTAGTGCAATTTTCAAATCGCGGCATTATATTTGTGCGAGGTGAAATTTGTGTCAAAGTATCATTTTAAATGAAATGAAATTAATAAAATTGTGTTGCTGTCAAGATGTCCTGGCCTGCACACCAGATTCTACAGACTTAAGAAAGCATCTTTACAGATCCCCGCAAAAATCACACCATAATTATTTGAATATGCTTTGCAATGAAAATGAGAATAATTATGTAAAAATGATCATTCCCTCTAATATTGCAAATAATATCGCAATTTGCAATGCCAGAGAAAATAATCAAAATTTTATAGTTTTTCAAAATTGTTCAGCCCTACCACTGAAGTGTGTGTAGCACACTGTTTTTTATCTGTTTGTTATAAATCCACATAAAAAAAAAGTGATCACAAAAGTAAAACATGGGCAAATAAAACAAAACTATCTGCATGGCTGGATACCACTGGAAAGTAAGAGAATGTGTTTTTCTTTATGGGACTTTGGTGCACCAACGCTTTAATAGATGTCAGAATTGCCGCGGTAACTGATCAACGTTCATTGACAAATCAGCAAAACAAGATGACTGTGATGAATAGAGGAAGCTGTGAATGGAAAATATACTGAGGTGGACTAAAAGTTTCTCACAGTGACTGTATTTGAGTGAAAATCAGAATAATATTTTTCATGGCACATCAACTGTACATACATTTGTATTGGAGTTACTGTAAAAGGAAAATATTGACATCTATATTAGTAATACATGGGCAGCTTATGTAGTATCTTACTAGTATGTAAAATACTACAACAATATGTGACATAATTGTATAAATTCTGAGGTTCACTGCGTTTAAACCTAATGTACAGTATGTTAATATACAAAAATATATGGCACATATATTTAGGAAAAAGACTTTTACACATCTGTAAAAAGGGATAAATACTATAAACACAACACAATAAATCCATCTTAAGTACAAGGCGACCACAATGCTGGCTTTGTCATTTGACAGTATTGTTGGTTATGTTTTAACATATAAAAATGGGCCTGTGGTTTGCTCTAAAGTGATGTTGAAACCTGATTTACACATTATTTACCAAAAGAAAAGCTTTTAGAAATTATAGTCATACTTAAAATGTGCGTTTATGTGCAGAATATCAGATATTCTCCAGGTTTAATCAGAAGTAAAGGTGTCGTATTTGTCGGCTGTGACTGCAAGCAACAAGCAGTGTAATATTATATAGTACATTTAGAGTACAATGGAAGATACAGGTCAGATAAAGTAGTCAAAATATGATTTTCATACAAGATCCCCTGGAGGAAAAGTGTCTATGATTTTATACAAACTTTATAAAACATTCCCAAAGATGCATCTTAAAGTAATGGCAGGCTCCTGCTGATAAGTTTAACTTTATACATGATGGTCTCGGCCCCCTCTGGTGGCGTTATCCTGCAGTGCAGTCAGTACAAAATACACAAGTTTATTCTGCAGGATGGACTGACAGGACCAGGCGCTGGAGTGTGTGGAGTTCATTGTTTTTGGCTCTTAGGCGGAAAAGTTTGTTTATTTTTTTAGGTCCACACACTCATATTCATATGAAGTTGGGGTTGGAAGTTGATTTCTTGTCCATTCTCTTCACTCTGCAGTGAGTCTCTTTCTCCTCACTTCTTATGTGACCCAATCATGACTTTTGAGACAAAGTTGACGATAGCGCTCGCCGGCTGCTCGGGGTCGTGTTCGGCAAACAGGTGGCAAATATTTTCAGTCTCACTCTGAGATTTCCTGGCTACGAATCCAAAGATCCTGGAAGAAAGGGACAGAGAAAGACAGGAATATTTATACAAGAGTTTAACTACATTTTACACATTTCAAACAGCTATTGTGAGCAGGTAGAAGCTCAGTGTCTTAAGGAATACTTCTTTGAGTATCACTCTTTGTAGGCTTGAAATTTCACTGGAAAAGGTTTGTAGTTTCCTTTTTGACAGAAAGTGTTTGTGGCAGAAAAACAAACTTTCAAAACACTCCTGCAGCAGAATTCTCTTCTACATTGTCTATCCATTTTCTCAGTATATCGCAAACACTTATTTTAGTTAAAGTACAGCTACATGTTTGAGTTTTGGGGCACCCTTGTGGCCTAGGGGTTTAAGACATCGACAACAAATGCCAACGTCCCGCGTTCGAAACCGGTCGTTCTCTCTATCGTCTCATTTCCAGTTATCACTCTACTGTTGACTCTTTAAATATTCTCTGTACAACATCCAGAACATTAATATAGCAGCAAACATCTATTGTCTATGTAAAGATATAGAGGAGTAATGTCTAATTTATTGTAATTGACATGAATTCAAGCTAATCACAGACGTACTTCATGAAGAAAAAAATTACAATCTGTAGTATTGATTTTATATTTGAAGATAGATTTTGGATGGAGAATAAAAGGCCACTTCAACAAAACACAGTCCGGCTGTTGAGATCCTGGGTGCTGAACCTCTGTACGTCACATCATCAAACAGTCTTACTACTGAAACTTGGCCAAATTTTGAAGTTTTGAAACCAAGATCTACTTATTTTTCTAATTATATAATCGTGGCACTTATTGCATCTATTGGTTGCATGTTATTTATTTCTTCCTAAAGAGAATGTGTCACAACAGAGTGAAGAGAGCGATGAAAGATACAAGATATGCAGTAAAGAAAAGGGACTTACTTTGCAGTAGAACTGCTGCCTCTTGTCCATCTGTTTACGACAGAATAACATAATAAAATTATCACACTGTTATTGGCCATCAAATGTATACATTTATCCATCACATATAGACATTAACATTCAACACATTCTCATCCCAACTCGTCACATACTGACGCTTTGTCAGATCGTTCGTCGTCACTTTTCGGTAGCAGTAAACATGCTTAAAACAACATGGTTGGGCTTGAAATGACTACGTTTGTACAGTGAAAATGTGACTTGACATTGTGAACACGGGACAGAGCAAACAGCTGATAGTAAAGTGAAAGTGAAACATAACCCGTGTCTCCTGGATGAAAGCCCTGTGTATCTCTTTCACTCTTCGAACTACATCACCACAGCACTTTCTCTGAGCGTTTACTCTTGCCGCGTATGGGTTTACATTGTAGTTAATGGAAAGCCCTGTGCGTCGCATACTGGTGCTAAAGGTTACGGCGGTATCGAATGAGCCCTGGGAATGAGAACGGGCTGTAACATTACATTCAATTTGAATGTATAAATGACAGTCTCAAAATATGGTCATATCAGGACTAGGACTTATCAAATGATAATATACTCTATTCCAATTTAAGTCAAATTCTGTAATCATCTTATATAATAAGTATGATACAATATGTATTACAACTCCTTACTAAACTTTTTGTGGTATTTTGCAACTAATAAAGCCCTCCAGGTGTTCGAAAATACAGGCTCTGATCTAATATCTCACTCTAAGCTCTCATTTATTGTTACAGCAGGAATAACAGTGTGTTTTCTCAAATTTTGCTTGAGGGAAAATTCACTGTACCACCATGATAGACACATAGAAAGAAATGTTGAATACGTATTTTCCCATTAGCTCCTTGGTTCTCTCTCTTCCAACAAATGTCTTTTTATTCCTCAACAATTTGGTCTCCTCGAAAATATATATATTTCTACTGTAACTGGTTGCCAAATTCTTGCAGGAGTGGGCATCAGCTAATCAATAAGATTGTCTATACCTGAGAATAACATTTTAAGAGGATTGTGCAGCCTGGCCGGTGACGTGCTTTCTATTAGAATATATACGAATAACTAAAATATATGACACTCACTTCCTGCCCTGTGGGTCCAGAGAACAGAAGATGACAGTGTTGACAGCGTAGTGTCTCCTGAAGAACAACCTGCAGGAACAAGCAGAGACAGTCTGTGTGAACATGTGGATTCACATCTGTATCTGTGTGTGTGTTTAAACTGCACATGTGTGAACACTCACTTCCTCTGGTTGTCAGTGAGCGTGATCCCCTGTGCCGACACCTTGAAGTGGACAACGGTGGACGCCGGAGGGGGGTCCATGGAGAGCGTCAGCGTGGTCGCCTTCTGAACCGCCTGATGCCCCGTCAGAGACTCCAGCTCCACAGAGCCCAGGTACCACACGTTACACGCTACAAAAGTAACATAAAGGAACACACAAAAAATAGAACAGTTCAACACAAAATGAAAATGAAAGTTATCATCTACTGATTGTATTCACTGAAACAGAGCTAAGGTGTATTTTGTAGCGGATATAAACGTCAAACAAACACACAGATTTGTGTACATATGTGGTGTCTGCCCCGTACCTGCTCCCTGTTTGAGGAGCTCAGCTGCTGAGTTTGTCGCCGTCTGTGCAGACGAGTCATTGAGCTCCTCCACAGGATCTGCAAGCGACAACACACAGAGAGTTTACTGACCAAGAAACACACAAATTGAATTGAAATGCAAAATGAAAGCACATAACTTCTGGTGATGTGCTTTTTAAATACACTAAAGTCAAAGTTGTTAATTTCCTAACCTGGGTGGAAGTAATGAATTACATTTCTTGGCATAGTAGAAAAAAAGGTTGCATCTACCGTAATTAATGACTGATTTAATGCACCACCTGCCACGCATGCTAAGTGACCCAAATCAAACACACCCACAATGGGGACAACAGGTGCATGCTGGATCTGGCTAATATGCTTACATGCTAAAATGCTCATGGTGGACCCACCAATGGTGACTTCTGTGTTCATTGAAGGACTTTTAGCTTCACTCAGGTGTGTGAGGCCATTCTGCTGTTTGAGGACTGGTTATAGTGGGACAGAGAGGCTGAGTGGACTGGTTATGTTTTGCTTTAAGAATGAATAAGCAGAGAAGTTGGACCTGGGGCAGATTGTGGAGGACTTCACGGTGCACGAGACTCACAGAATGACGGTCAGACAGGTGAGTACAACAACACTGTTGTGTGTTACACTAGACGTTGTGTAACAACTGTGCAGTCTCTCTTTTTGCATTAATATGAGTGTTTTGGCTGCAGCTGCTGTTGAGTTTATATTGTTTATACATCTCTGTGTTGTTGCCTTGGTGATGTTTTATTCTGCTGTTAAAGTGTCGGGTTATTTAATGTATGTGGCTCAATAATGTTTGATGAACCCACCGCGGTGTCCAGTTGTTATTTGTTGTTGGTTATTTTTGTTTAATTGTCTGAGATTTGTCTCTTTTCTGGTTAATTGTAGTGAGACAGTTGTACATATTATAATTGATAATCAGTTGTATGAACAGGCTCCAAAGTGACATCTATAGAAATGGAATTTATTGTTGGTTTGGATAAAAGAGCTCTTGTTGCTGATGTTGTTCCACTCGTGTATACGTTGACATTTATTGTAATTTAATTTTCAAAAATGTAATGCAGTAATGTTTACTGTTACTGTAGTGTTTAACAGACCTAAATCTTATCTGAGTAAGTTTTTACACAAGTAATAGTTCTTGAGTAAAATATTCTTCTACTACTCATTCCATCTCTGGTCCCATAACATAAGCAACTGTTCAAGAACTGTGCCTACAACACGTATAAATTTAACATCAAACAATAATTCAATAGAGTTCAATGTTAAGAATTGTATTGTCATTGTTTATTGTCTTTATTTGTAATAGAGACCAACATTTTGTGGCAACTTTTGGTTGCAATTTTTGACTCTCAAAAGACAACAAAAGGACTCTGAGCACTCCGTGATGATTGAGGTTTGATAGCTCTTCTTCTGACACTGTTTCATGCTTTAAGCTAAACACACACACACACACACACACACGTACACACACACACAGCTTACCTCTGTTAGGCAGGATGAGTTTACAGGGCAGAGCCAGAGGAGTGATGGAGTGCTGACACACCAGAGCTGTGAGACTTCCTGACAGGAAAAAATAAAAAATACATTTTTAATGAACATTTCACAAACAGCCCCACCATCCAAACTGATGAATAACGGAGCCAGCTGCACCTCATCACACCGACCAGTAGAGTGCGGCACAGGAAACACATTATGATCCTGGGATACTGTACTTTGTTAACCTCAGTGGGTCCACCCTGGTGGACTATTAACAGATGGATTTGTGCTGAAGACAGCAATTTAAAATGTCAGCCCAGTTTAAATGTGTTTTTTTTATTGTACCAATAGTTTAACAATCCTGGACTTGGGTTGGTGGAGAGCTCTGGTGCTTTACTGGTACCAGTAAAGTGTTAGTGTTGCTGTTTGAAGCTATTTTCTGCTTTTCTTCCACGGCAGTTCAGAGGGAAATATTGTTCTTTTTACTCTACTTTTTACTTTTACTTTACTTTTATCTGCTACACTTCATTTTACAGGTCAATAACGTCCTGATAATTACAGACCCATAAAATAAAGCACCAGTTATCTGATAGCAGGAGTAACGGCTCACTTTGTAGATAAACATTTTATAAAACATGAGTTTATAAGTTTATGAAATATGATGCAATACAGCAGATGACACTACTCCATAAACCTGGTTGTTTTTTTAACTCCTGGACCAGCTTCCACATTAGAATACTGCTTACAGAGAGTATTGACACAACACAAATTGTACTTGTTAATTTTACTTCGACATGTTCAAATAGTAGGCTATAATAGTTGATAAAGTGTATTACAGTGTTTTATTCTGTATAATGCTCTGAAGAAGTGATATGATCACATATAGATTTTGCTATACTACTCATAAGGTGTAGGACTTCTTTATGGCAATATTGGAGTTACAGGAAGTATTTTTGAGTATCTTGATTTATCAGATATTCAATACACTGGATTAGCCAAAAAATACAACCAATTTTATCAGTAAGCAGCTTTTCAAATGAGTTCCCACTTTATGATAATGATGATAATCACGTGCAGTTTGGGGCAAGTCATAGTCAAGTCAGCACACTGACACATTGACAGCTGTTGTTGCCTGTTGGGCTGCAGTTTGCCATGTTATGATTTGAGCATATTCTTTATGCTAAATACAGTACCTGTGAGGGTTTCTGGACAATATTTGTCATTGTTTTGTGTTGTTAATTGAATTCCAATAATAAATACAGACATACATTTGCATAAAGCAGCATATTTTCCCACTCCCATGTTGATAAGAGTATTAAGTACTTGAAAAATCTCCCTTTAAGGTACATTTCGAACAGATAAAAAAATGTGAAAATGTGAAAATCATGTGATTAATCACAATTAAATATTTGAATCGATTGACAGCCCTAACTAAATACCATTGTGATGCAAGATGATGACTTTCAGAATTAGATATTAGATAAACTGTCACCAAATGGGATAAATTATCTAAGACACTCAATAAAGCTTCAGTATTCTCACCAAAGTACGGCTCGTTGGGGCAGCCCTTGAGACGAACTCCTTTCTGCGTGCACTCTATCAGGAAGTGCCTCACCAGCTCATTGGACAGGTCCCCCACTGCAAAAATATCAGTATATTTTGGCATATTTTTATACATATGTTGTGAATGACTTAAAAAAAGCATTAAATCCCTCCAAAAATGAAATATAGTAAAACACATTGTATAACATATACTGTATAGTATCACTGAAAAGATGAATTTGAAAGGAAGCACAATGTCACAAAATATCAGCTCAATTAAAACGTGAGGGGCTTTCTTTTGTGATCTACTTGTAGATGTTAAACTTGTTGTTTACAGTTTCTGTAAAATACCATGGTTGCAGGGATCAAATCCAGGATAAACGTCATCAGATTCTTGACATTTTCAGCCTACCTTTCTTACTCTGTTGTAACACAGACGGAGGAGGCGTTGCCACCTTCATAGCCAACCCATACGCCCCGCGAAATGAATGGCTGTCTCTGACAATGAACGAGCCGGGCTCTTTGTCCTTTAGCACCGTGATGGCTGTTCAGTAGGTCAACAGGAGGAGGAAACAGAGATAAGCTAAAGTTAGAATCAACATGTTCGTACTGTACAAGGAGCAAAGCTTTGCACAAGAGGCGTATTATAAATGCCCGTTAGGCTCTCCTGTCCAACACCAATATTTACCTTGGTCTCTGGATATGTCGGGCTTGTACCAGAACTTGGAAGTGTCCTGAACAAACTTCACAGTATCCTGCTTACTGCCAAAGTCTACGAGACACAGATTAAGACTCTACGTTAGGTTTCAGACTGGCTTTGGCCCAAAAATATGTCAAGACAGTGCAGAAAAAATAAGAGAGAGACAAAAATCACTCAACCCTGGCTCTAAAAGCACTGGAAATGTTTAAAAACTCAACTTGTAGTTCTGGTAATAATGTCCTGGTTACTCCCAATAAGCAGTATGATGGAGTATTAGGTTACACTCCAAATATTAAATGCTGTTTTCCAAAATATTAAAACACATTTGTTGTAATATTATGACTTTATTCTGAAAATATGACTCTTTCAAAATACAGCTTTATGACTTTTTCTCATGTGACCTTTTTCTTGTAAAATTATGACTTAATTCTCATAATATGATTTTGTTTTAAACTTTATACTTGTTTTATCCTCAAAAGTCCTTGAAGCTACTTTCTACTGAGCTTTTTTGTGGATTACAGAACCGAGACTTTCTTAAACGACAAGCTGCAGTTTAGTTTTTGAAATGTAATTTCATTTCATTGTTCAATGTTTTTATCAGTGGAAGTAAAATTCCATTTATCTACATTGTTTTGGGATGGCAGCAAAAGTTTAGCATCTACTCTAAAAACCTCTACAGTCCCTCCAGGAGAGGTTGTATCATCATTGTAGCCTAAAATGAATTTGCAGCAATTTACTTGGGATTAAATTTGCACCAGTCCTCTTTTATTTTAGCATGTAGCAGTAGCCACTAGTCTGTGCAGATAGGAGTCCACTTTATGTAAGGTTTTTGTTCTCGCCCTGAATCAAGTCTATGAGATAACCTTAGTGCTTTCTACCATGAAGTGTATGTAGCACTGCCAGCAGAATCCACAAACCCAATGATTAGTTTCGGGTATTAGATTAGACTGATAGAGATGGCTCAGTTTGGGTAACTTTAAAAATGGTCTATTGAAGATGCTTGGTTGGAGCAATATATCCAGGGAAAGTAAGTTCAAGGATAACACAATCCTTGTCGCTAGTTCAAAGTTTTTTGTTGTGATCATGGGTATTTTTTATTTGATTTAAACACGCATAAAAGTGTTTCTGAATTGGATTATTTTTAAGACTGTGCATTGAGAACATTGCATGGCATTCTCACAGACTGCATATAAGAACTGTACATAGTCACTGTGATGTCACCCATTGGTCTGTGGACTGCCGTTTTGAAGCCTTGAGTTTAGCATTTTGGCCGTCGCTATGTTGTTTTTTTAGGTTAGAATTGTCTTTCATGAACTGAAAACCCACTGTGGAAGGGTTAAAGTTGTAAGACGAAAACGCGGACAACTCCTGGCCTGCACAATGCTGTGGTAGTGACCTGTCAATCACAAGGTACGCCCATGCCCTAAAGCATCCCCTGCTAAATGGACCATAATTTATTAAATTAATGGTGTATTGAAGAAGACTTGAAAGTAGCGATTGAGACCATAAACTCATGTTTATAATGTTTACTGAGGAAATAAATCAAGTGAGAAGTAGGCTCATGTTCTCATAGACTTCTATACAATCTGACTTCTTTTTGCAACCAGAGGAGTCGCCCCCTGCTGGCCATTAGAAAGAATGCAAGTTTAAGGCACTTCAGCATTGCCTTCACATTTCAGACCTCGGACCATATTTCTGTGGAAACGCAGTGACTTGAAAAAATAGAAAGCTCTCGCAGATATTGGGAAAGTTAGCTGAATTTGAGTTTCCTAGAAAAATTTGAATTTGTTATCGCTGCTCATTTTAGCCAGGACTAGAGATTTCGGCGAGGTTTTTCCGTGTTAAATAAAGCTGAAATCCTAAAAAAATGTTTGCGATTGATGCTGAATTTCTTGAGGGATGGAAGAATGAGCTGTGACTGTGACTGCGTGACAGTATACCTGCTCCAGGTGACGGGGCCCCACTAAGTCCTCTGAGAGGGTCGGGGGTCATCGAGGGTGAGAATGGGATGCTGAGACTGCTGCCACTGTGAGGGCTGGAAAACCCGCTTAGAGAGGGGGAGCGGGAGCCGAGCTCTCCCCCCTCACCCACTCTCCTCTTCTCAGGCAGCAGCGGAGGGAGGCCCCCGTCTCCCCCGAGGTTCAGACTCCCGAGGCCCTCCATGGCCTCCAGCAGGCTGTGCTCCAGGCCGCCGTTCCCCAAAAACGAGGACAAGTCGAAGCTGTCTGTCTCCCTGCAGACCCCCGGGCCCCCTCCCAGGCTTCTCAGAGCCCCCCTGGGAGAGCTGTGGGCATTGGGAGTGCTGAGGGAAAGAGGAGGTGAGGGCTGGGGGGGATACGGAGAGTTCAGGGAGTTAGGAGTCCGGTCTTGCCACACAGGAGGAGGAGTGGAGCTGGAGAGATGGAAATCAAGACATATAAGTCTCCAAATAATCCACAATTTATTAATTGTAACAATGCAACATGCAGTTCCATTAGCCAGTACATTGTACACATTGTATACACCAGAATCAGACCGGGTATGTGTACCTATCTGTGTGAGGGAGGGCGCCGTCTGAGGACATAGAGCACATGGAGCCAAAGATCCTCTGACAGGAAGCGGGAGTGCCCGACACTTCTGACCTGAACAGCTCTCCCTCTGTGGAGCCGCCGGCATGGTTCATACTGTCCAGGAAACTCCGGGAATCTGATAAAAAAGACACAAGTTCTCCTTTACTACACAGCTCTCGCACCTCAAATACTAACCAGGTGTACTGTAAAAATTCCCAGGATGTGACTTTGTTCCGTAAACTATAATAACTGCCTACTACTAACTGGTACTTGTGTTTGCTTTCGTTGGGACCCGACATTTATTTGGATTATAAAACCATCGATGTATCAGCAGAGTAGAAACTCGCCTATAATTTTTTATGGGAATTAGGCCATTTCTTTAACTGTTATTTATTCAGGGAATAATTCCTGGCAGTGGGCAAGTAGACATTTTTGTCAATAAGAAAAATATAAAATATTGCAAACCTTATCCTTTACATCATATTTTCCCACAGTCTCTTCTCACGTCAACCTCTTGTCTACAACTTCAGAGTGGTTTCAATTTACTTACATGAAATATTTGCAGTGATACGACTTTATTTTCATAGTGCTAGGACTTTTTGAACCCAAATTGCGACTGTTTTCTCATAACATCGCCACTTTTTTCTCCAAATTTTCAGACATATTTCTCAAAATCTTAGCTTTTCTTTCCCCCAAAAATAGCCCCAAACATCTGCAGTGTGTTTGTTTTTCAGCAAGAAATAACATTTATCATCATAATTTTCCCATTTTAATCCGTCTGAATCATTTGCATCTATTATTACAGTGTAGTAATTCTTTGTCCTCATACAACGGTCCGTATGATTTCTTACGAAAAGTTATTCCTAATTTTTTTTGTGCGTTTAATAAAATATTGACTTTGTTAGGTTTAAGAAAAGATTGTGGTTTGGGTTAAAATAACTCTGGAAGTGGTGTAACTTAAGTACGGAAGTTACGGGACAAATAAATCAACGTTGACTTCCTCTTTCACACGGGGTACGAACATCGCCATGTTTTTTGATGCATCCATCCACCCCGACCTCCTCCCTACGCTGGGTTTGTCGGTCTTTATACATCCTGGTTCACGATTACGTGAATTATGAATTGATTTTGTGGGATATATACACATATACGAATTACATTGCATTACTTTTCCTAGCTATGAACGGTGTATGAGAACAGCCTGCCACTAAACCTCAGACAGCCCAAGTCCACCGTCGGATGTACTGGTAGGTGTATATATTTGATCTTTGGACAGAGCTAGGCTAGCTGTCTCCAACTACTGCCAGTCTTTATGCAAAGCTAGGTCGCTGCTAACGCTCCATAGTTGAAGAACCGACCTGACGGTGGTATCGAACTTCTTATCTCACTCACATAGTTATCATTTCTTTCTTACATTGGAGACCTTGCACAAACTGCATTGGCAAGACTGTACTCTGCATCATTATAATCACGCCAAGCAGAGATTGACAGCATACACTGGGAGCAGAGGTGTGTATGTGTGATGAAGGAAAGGCGGGGGGGGGGGGCCAACATTACATCCTGACATTCTGACAACACAGTGTGTCATTCAGCAAACACGAGGGCAGGCCTCCTCAGGCCACAGACAGGGCTGTGAAGTACGATGAGTCACCGTGTAAAGAGTCGATCATCATAAAGAGCTCCTTGTTCGGCCGGCTCTCCGCCGCCACCGCCCCCCCCCCAACCACCCTACCCCCTCCACTCTTCCACTCCTTCCCTCCATTCAAGCACTCGGAGATGGAGGAATTTGGACTGAGCTTTGTATGCGATCATATTGGACGAGCTGCATCATCTCAAGTGGATTATATAATCGCACGTGGGCTGTTAATGAATTTGAAGAGTGTTTGCATGATGCACCGACAACACGCGCACACTGTACACACACACACACGCGCGCACTCCCAAGAATCCCAAAAGGTCCAGATTCACTGTGTCAATTGGTTTTTGATTAATTGCTCATTTGTTAAGGAATTTGAACCAATTAAGTACAATGTCAATTTAGGTGGGCCCTGTCAGTATTATCTCATTCTGTTTAATGCAGGACTTTTACTTGTTAACGTTTACATTGTGAATTTGCTACTTTTATTTAAGTAAAAGGATCTGAATAGTTCCTCCACCACTAGTCAAGGGTTTTAGGGTTCAACGGGACTTTCCCACGGCTGAATGTTCCCCACACCCATTTCTATAGTGCCAACATTATGTACGGAGTATCAGATGTCCATAAGTGTGACCTTACTGGCAGCTGCTGCGAGCAGGACTCATTAAACACAAGTTATGTTTCGTTTTTTTCAGTGTCCGTCTGTCAACCCATCAATTTATGAGAGCGCAATATATCGATTGGTTAAATAGCAAATGTAGAACAGGACTGAGTACAATTACTCAGGATTTGGAGGTACTTGTACTTAACTTGAGTATTTCCATTTTATTTTTATTTTTTCTACTCAATTTTGTTGAGAAACTTAGTACTTTTTACTCCACTTCTTTGATTTAATTTGACTGAAGTTACTAGTTACATTGCTGATTAAAGATTTTACGTACTAAACATGTCATAATTTTATAAAATATGATCCATTGCTGTAGGTTAAACAAGTAGTTTAGCTCTGCTTGGGCAAGCTACAACATTAAAATGCTGCTTACATGTTAATGCAGCATTAATTAAACATAAACATATATATATATATATTTTACAATGTTGTATCGCTACTTTTACTTCAGTAAAGAATCTCAATACTTTTCAACCACTCTTTATCTGCAATACTTGCTCAAGAATATGTAACCAGTATCAGTTAGTATCAGTTTTGTTGTGCATTTTCATTTATCTCAATCAATTTTTAAAAAGTTTACTTTCTGTGCATATGTGATGATTGATTTTTTATATTCACTGAAAGCGTGAGTGTCCAAAATCACTCCCGTATATTTACTGTCCATCATACTTTCTGCTGACAATCCTACAGGCAACGAGTCACATTTTGTAGATGTGAAAGTTTGATGATTATGATTAATTATTATTCATTAGGTAACTGAAATGTCAGTCTCACCTAATCCATGATTTTAAACCTATGGTGTTAAATCCAACATGTTTCAACACATTACTTTTCAGATGGCTTGGTGCCATCGGATACCCCCCATGGAGCATCTGATACACCACACGCAGGCGGCCAATGCTCAACTTGACCTCTTAGGGGTTAAAAGTCAAGAGCACAGAGCAGGTTCTGTTGTGGTCTGCCTCTAATTAAACCTAAGCCTTTCATCGCTGACACACAGACACAAACTCAAGCACAGCTCAGAAAACAAAGAAAATCCATAGATGAAGTTGTTGTTGCTGCTTGAAGAAAACAAAAAACAAACGCAACGGGGAATGCACTGGGGATTCCTCAAACATTCCCACAGTCACTGTCAGTTTTTCTCTCTCGGGACGATTCCCAGAACGCAGCCGAGATCCATCTCGCTCCGTTTCCCACGGCTGACTCTCCTCACTGTGGTTTATCACATCTGCTGCTCCACAGCTCATCCCGGCTCATTCAGTTAATGACAGAGCAGCCCAAACTGTGGCAACACTGGCTGACCCCAACTTGACCTCTGACCTCAGACCAGACTCTGTTCTGTGAGGCTCCACTGGTCGTTATTACACCCTAACACACCTTTCACCCCCCGTATCCACGCTGCACAGTATCCATAGCTACTCACTTTCAGCTAGAGATGTACTAATGAAGGAACCTGGAGAGAGACAAAAGTGCACTTTCTTAAT